>JASANC010000791.1:0-195733 GCA_030248135.1 Theristus sp. LFF4_11 | reverse complement strand
GCGCTCAGGTATCACTTGTTACGTTGCTCTGGTGGTCACTTTTGCTGTTTTTCGGTGGTCTGGGCGTGCTACACGAGGGCTGTGGCTGTGTGCGCGCTGATTGGCCGGTTCACGTCTACACGTCAACATTACACTCGCTGCCCCTTTCGCGCTCAGGTATCACTTGTTACGTTGCTCTGGTGGTCACTTTTGCTGTTTTTCGGTGGTCTGGGCGTGCTACACGAGGGCTGTGGCTGTGTGCGCGCTGATTGGCCGGTTCACGTCTACACGTCAACATTACACTCGCTGCCCCTTTCGCGCTCAGGTATCACTTGTTACGTTGCTCTGGTGGTCACTTTTGCTGTTTTTCGGTGGTCTGGGCGTGCTACACGAGGGCTGTGGCTGTGTGCGCGCTGATTGGCCGGTTCACGTCTACACGTCAACATTACACTCGCTGCCCCTTTCGCGCTCAGGTATCACTTGTTACGTTGCTCTGGTGGTCACTTCTGCGTGTTTTTCGGTGGTCTGGGCGCGAACACCGCAACCGCAACGCGAACATCGCAACCGCAAAGAAAAATGGTTCGGACGAAGCCACGCGGCTACGCCCCCCGATCGTGTCCACTCGGTAGCACAGCCTTGTGCTTATGGCAACACATTTCTCAGTGCATAGTGCGAATATCAACAGCCTGCGTGCGCGGTTAGACCAATGTGCTGCGCATGTTGCCACGTACCAACCGGATGTTTTATGCCTGCAAGAAACAAAACTGTGCAGCGCAACCTGCGGACACTTTGCAATAGACGGCTACTCACTGTTTCGCTCCGACAGAAATGAAAACGGCGGTGGTGTTGCAATATACTGTAAATCTGATTTGCGACCATCATCACTGCAGTCAGCTGCACTTATCTCAATTGCGACAAATGTGAGCAACTTTGAAAGTGCATCCATCATTCTAAAAATCGGCAATCTTCGGGTTGGTGTCATTTGCGTCTACCGATCGCCAAGCAGATGCCGTCCGACTGACTTTCAAGACTGCCTAGCTAGTCTATTGGCAGTTGTTCGTCCACAATGTGATTGTGTTTTTGTTGCCGGTGACATTAACATCGACGTTAATGAGCCCGAATTCACCAGTTCGTCTGCGTTGGTGGAGATATTCATTCAACATGTGAATCAATGATGTTACGCATGGATCTCGCTCCACCGACCAAATCTTTGTGGAACGTCAACTTGCCGTCACCACGTCAATGTTTGCACCGATGGAAAACTGATATGCTGCTCGTGTTGCTCAAAGTGCCTGCTGCGGTCACAAAAGGTCGCACAAATACGACGCCTTCCATTTGGCTTTATAAACAGGCCGATCAAGAGTTTTGATGCTCATCTGGTGAATGCCAATTTGTCACGATTGGTTACGTCTGCCATCGATGTGGATGCTGCGTGGGCAATGATTCGATCGACCGTTCTGAGCGCAGCAACGACAACTATTCCGCAGAAACTGATCTCTAATAACCCACGCAAAAACCCGTGGATTACTAATAAGATTCGTAATTTAATCAGTAAAAAGAATGTTCTCTACAAACAACAAAAAATTACTGGTTCGCTTGTTGATAAATCTGCATTTATAAATTGTCGTAAACTTGTGAAAAAAGAAGTTGCAAAGGCAAAGCGTCTATATTTCACTGAGTCTTTATCAAACGTTCAAATTATGTCTAAATTCTGGTCTAACTACAAACGCTTGACAGGAAAGTACAATGCTGACTCTGTATCGGTTGTTGATTCTGCTGGTTGTGCCCAGACTGATGCATCTACTATTGCTGAATCATTTTCCCGTTATTTCTGTAAAGTTTTCCAAACGGAATGAGCAAACTTTGAACTGCCAGTGTGTTCTGTGGAAACTGACTACCGCTACTTCGTTGATGTTGACTTTGTCCGTGATACAATTTCAAAGATGTCCCCCAATAAATCGGTTGGTGCGGATGATATTTCTTGTCTGATGTTGCAATATGGTTCACGTGCAATTGCTCCAGCTTTGTCAGTACTGATTAATCGATGCCTACGTGATCGTTGTATACCACATGAATGGAAACTTGCTCTAACTGTTCCAGTTCCGAAATCAAATGCCGCTGTTGATGTCAATGATTATCGTCCAATCTCTCTGTTGCCATTGTGTGAAAAAGTGTTCGAATCACATTTGAAACGCATTCTAAACAGCTTTATTGAACCGAAACTTTCTGAGAATCAGTTTGCTTACCGAAAGTCCAGAGGTATTAATGATGCTTTGTTGAGTTTTGATAGCGTTGTTTCACGTGAACTGGACAAAAAAGCTAATGTTGCTGCTGTATTTTTTGATCTTTCGAAAGCGTTTGATGTTCTTCCGCACAAATCGCTGATGGAAACACTCCATGAACGGTATCGTCTCCCGGTCTCTCTCTTACATCTTATAAACAATTATTTATCTGACCGGACGCAGGCGGTGCGCAGCAATGGAGTCATTTCATCTGTCAGTCGCTGTATCAGTGGTGTTCCACAAGGATCTATTCTTGGTCCTATTTTGTTTAATTCGTACATAGATTCTGTTGCTCAGTTGAATCTTAGTCAGTGCACAAACGTTGTACTCTATGCTGATGACCTTTGCCTCATTCACCCGCTGCCTAACTCTGATTGTCACGATCATCTTCAAGACGACGTGAATGCTGTGGTCGACCAAATCCACAAACTCCACTTAAAAATCAATCCCAATAAAACAAAATTAATTATTTTTGGTCGATCTAGCGCTTCACGTCGCTTGAATCTTGACCTAACCGTTTCAGATATCAAAGTGCAACGTGTATCCTCTACAAAGTACCTAGGTGTTATTTTAGATGACATGCTTGATTACAGCCTTAATGCCACCAAAGTCAGTGCTAATGTCAAACGGGCGGTTGGTGCTTTCAATCGCACATTCAGTTCGGTGCTCTCATTCAATACCATGCGGTATCTTTACATTTCACTGTTTCGTTCAGTTCTGATGTCAAGTATGATTCCGTGTTTTCCTATTTTTGATAAAGACAGGCTAAAACTAGAGCGTGTCCAAAAGTTTACTCTTCGTTTGCTTACCCGTGACTCTGGTTGAACCTGAAAGTAAGTGTCTGGGGGGGGGGGGGGCGACCGGGTCGACAGGGGTTGCCGACTTAGCTACAGCAAACAGGAATTTTTGAACACAGTCAAATTTTGGTAATTTTCTAAAGAGGAACAACTAAGAACGGTTCAATATTCAAGTACACGTCGAAAATTGTCCTGTTTTACTGTTGAAAATGCAACTTTCCCTCTATGAAATGGACATAATTTCAATAAAACACGATTTTCGCTCTTATAGTTTTCCGGATCGTTCTGAAAATAGTCTAGATAAACTCAGCTCGACGAGACGCTTTGAACGAACATAACTTGTAAAAAAATCCGGATTTTTTTTCCCTAACCCTAGTTGAACCTGAAAGTAAGTGTCTTGGGGGGGGGGCGACCGGGTCGACAGGAGGGGTTGCCGACTTAGCTACAGCAAACAGGAATTTTTTAACACAGTCAAATTTTGGTAATTTTCTAAAGAGGAACAACTGAGAACGGTTCAATATTCAAGTACACGTCAAAAATTGTCCTGTTTTACTGTTGAAAATGCAACTTTCCCTCTATGAAATGGACGTAATTTCAATAAAACACAATTTTCGCTCATATAGTTTTCCGGATCGTTCTGAAAATAGTCTAGCTGAACTCAGCACGACGAAACGCTTCGAACGAACCTAACTTGTAAAAAAAAAATTTTTAATTTTTTTTTAATTTAAAAAAATCCGGATTTTTTTTTCTAACCCTAGGGGGGCACCGTGCTACCCCCCCTAAAACCGAGCATCCCCCCCCATCGGACCCCCCCTCGAAAATTTGGCCGACACCCCAACCACACCCCCCCATGAAATTATGTCTGGCGGAGACCCCCCCCCCAAAATTTTCTGCACACCCTAAAATTTTTCTCGAAAATAAAATCATGATTTTTTGTCTATTAAAGCTGAATATATAATAACTTGACCATCTTCATTGTAATTTCAAAGATTTTGCAGCAAAATTTAGCGTTTTTCCTTCAAAATTTAAGCGAAAAAATATCATGGGGAGGGGGTGGGGGG
Source organism: Theristus sp. LFF4_11 (assembly GCA_030248135.1). Taxonomy (NCBI): domain Eukaryota; kingdom Metazoa; phylum Nematoda; class Chromadorea; order Monhysterida; family Xyalidae; genus Theristus; species Theristus sp. LFF4_11. The sequence goes on along the minus strand of JASANC010000791.1, from coordinate 191,614 downwards.
CGGACCCCTCCACAGAAAATTTTGAAAAAATGCACCCCACATGGGACCCCTATGGGGGGTCCCACGTTACCATAGTTTGGACCCCCCCTCACTTTTTGGTCGGCACCACCCCCCCCCCCCACGGCACCATACTCCATACCCCCCCTTCGAAAATTTTGTTTGGGCCCACGGTACTGGTGGGGGTGGCCGACACCCCCCCCAACTCAACCCCCATGAAATTTTGTCTGGCGGACACCCCCCCCCAAATTATCTGCACACCCTAAAGTTTTTTTCGAAAATCATGATTTTTTGTCTCTAAAGTCCATAATATAAGGTGAATATGTGATAACTTGACATTCTTCATTGTAATTTCAAAGATTTTGCAGCAAAATTTAGCGTTTTTCCTTTAAAATTTAAGCGAAAAAATATCATGGGGGTGGGGGGTGCACCTAGGGTTGTTAAACAAAAATCAAAATTTTTTTAAGAAAAAAAGTGATTAAAAAACAAAAATGCCGATTTTTTTAGTTCAAAAATTTTTTCTGTAATATGCTCTGAAAACCTCAATTTTGGCCCAATTTTTCAAAAGTTTAAAAAAAATTCTTTGATATTACCTCGTAAAACCGTCAGCAGTCCATTTTGGACTGTTTTACCGACTGATTTCAGGCTTCAACAACATCTGCGATGAAGTTTTTAAGCGTCCCAATGGTTGGCTTACCATTTCCGATGCAGATAAGGTGACGATTCGCCTCGCAATCTAAATTTGAGCGTCCGAGCTGCTCCGTTTGCAAGCGTTACGTTGTCTGGTTGCTGTTTCGTGTACTGCCGTCGCGACACATCATCAGAATTGATCGAATTTCAAGCCGGTATGTGTATTTTCACTTGTGCTGGGGACAATTAGTGACGTTATGGGCATAGTTGTTCTAGAGCCGAGGGGTTGGGGGGGGCGATATAGATAGCTGGAGCAAATTTTCCAGATAGATAGCTGGAAAATTTTGGGGGGGGGCGCGGGGGGGGTGGGGGCATGTGACTTTGGGGGGGGGCGGTCAAAATTTTGAAGATTGATAGATAGATAGCTAAAACGCTAAAAAGCTATAAAAACAGCAAAATAATGCTAAAAATACACTAAAAATCAAGTATAAACGTGTATTTTACCTAAATTTTCAAGAATTACAAGCAAAAATGGTCAATTTTGGTCAAAAATTAACTCATTTTATGTCTTCGAGAAGACAAAAATTTTCAGATAGATAGCTGGCTAAAATTTTTTTTGGATAGATAATAGTTGAGCCGAAAAAACCTGTCTGATAGAGATAGATTTGAAAAATTTGGGGGGGGGGGCGCCCCCTCCCCAGGCCCACAGTTGTTCCAGAGCCGAAGGGTTGGGGGGGGGGGGCGATATAGATAGCTGAAGCAAATTTTCCAGATAGATAGATAGCTAGAAAATTTTTGGGGGGGGGGGGCGCGGGGGGCATAGTTGTTCTAGGGGAGGGCCTGAGGGGGCCGGCCCCCCAAAAAATTTTCGAATCTATCTCTATCAGAAAAGTTTTTTCGGCTCAGCTATTATCTATCTAAAAAAAATTCTCAGCCAGCTATCTATCTGAAAATTTTTGTCTTCGAAAACATAAAATGAGTCAATTTTTGACCAAAATTGACTATTTTTGCTCGAAATTCTTGAAAATTTCGCTAATTTCAGTTAACTTACGCGTTTATACTTAATTTTTAGCGTGTTTTAAGCATTATTTCGCTGTTTTTATAGTTTTTTAGCGTTTTAGCTATCTATCTATCCAATTTCAAAATTTTGACCGCTCCCCCCCCCCCCGCAAAGTCACATGCCCCCCCGCGCCCCCCCAAACTTTTCCAGCTATCTGGAAAATTTGCTCCAGCTATCTATATTGCCCCCCCCAACCCCCCGGCTCTGGAACAACTATAGCGGGGGAGGCCATGTGACTTTGGGGGGGGGCGGTCAAAATTTTGAAATTTAATAGATAGATAGCTAAAACGCTAAAAAACTATAAAAACAACAAAATAATGCTAAAAATACACTAAAAATTAAGTATAACCGCGTATTTTGCCTAAAATTAGCGAAATTTTCAAGAATTACGAGCGAAAATGGTCAATTTTGATCAAAAATTGACTCATTTTATATCTTCGAAGACAAAAATTTTCAGATAGATAGCTGGCTGAAATTTTTTTTTTGGATAGATAATAGCTGAGCCCAAAAAACCTGTCTGATAAAGAAAGATTAGAAAATTTTTGGGGGGCGGCCCCCCCCAGCCCCCCCCTATAACAACTATGCCATACCCCCCTCAAAAATTTTTTTGGGCCCACGGTACTGGCCAAAATCGCAAAGCTTCATTATGATATGCACCTGCCCCGCATCCGCATTGCTCATTGCTCATGATCCACTACCGCGCGTGCACACGCTCCGCACTCGTGAAGCTTCATAAGTCACGGAATGGGAATGAGAGAATGTGAAATCCGAATCCAATAAGACAAAACTCAGCCCACTTGCACCAATTCACGCAGGCGTGTGTTCAATTGCGGCTCACTAATTGCGACCTGAAGAGTTGCAGCCCGCTCATTGCGGCCCATTCGATTGCGGCCCGGAGAATTCGGGCTCGGACAATTCCGGCCTGGCGATGTTTTACGAGCAATAGTAAACCACCTGTACCGTTTTTCGTGATCTTCAATGAATCCAAAATCAAACAAATCACGGCAAAACAGTTTTTTTCAAAAACTCACGTTTCCGAAGAGCCTTTATGTAAAAGGCTTGGCTTAGGAGACCTACAACAACTTTGCTTAGTTTTGGGATTAGATTTGGCTGAAGTTTATTTTCTTTTTTCAATCATTTTAAAATCTGCGATTGCGTTCGTTGATTGTGGAATGCGAAAAAAATCAATCCTGCCAACTCCCAGCAGTTTATTGGTCGTTCGCAGGGCCGGAATCGTCCGGACGGGAATATTCGAGCGGGAATCGTCCGGGCCAAAAATATTTGAGCCGGAATCGAACGGGGCGCAACTCTTCAGGCCAGAGGCCGCAATGATACCAAGAAAAACGGGCAAAGAAGAAGAAACCAGTAAAGAGCGTGAAGTTAACTTTAATTAACGCCCTACATATTTTGTGACTTATGTAGGCCAACCCTCCGCACTCAACATAAACTCGTTCAAAACGCAGTTATTTTCATTCTTGCTTTCTTAAAAAGGCTTGGCTTAGGTTAGGATTAGGTTAGGAACAGGTTTTGCTTAAGATTTGGCTTAGGTTTGGTTTTTAGGTTTAGGTCCGTTTTAGCAATGTCCGAGAACATCCAATTGTGGGGCGTGAGTTAACTGGAGCGTAATATCGTAAAACATGCCAGCCAACCGGTCAAAATTCGTTTTTAAAGGTAATAAAAAATAATTTAAAAAATTCCGATTTAAAAAAAATTAGAGTTTAAAAAATTTTGAACTTTAGTCTGGGGATGGGGAACAGTAGCGAAAGCGGGACCTCGGGTGAGGGGGGGGTGTTTGCCTAATTTTAGGGGTGGGGTGCCAGATTCTTTGGCAGAATTTTTTTGCATTTTCTACTTTCAGGTCAAAGATCGGCGAGCAAAGACTAGATACCCATAGCAGCTTCTGCAAGGCCTTTAACAAAACCACGGAGGCAACACGGAACACGGAGGCTGCACGCTTAACAAAACCACGGAGGCAACACGGAGGCTGCGTGCAGCTAAAGTGACCCATATTTTATATGCACACAACACGCTGCGCACCTTTAACAAAACCACGGAACACGGAGGCACGCTGCTGTGGGTCTCGACACGATTTTTTAAAAACGTTCTTTTATTGCCAAGAACTGTTACTAGAATGGTGGATACCGTTCACATGATTGCATGAAACAGTCATGTTGTAGTGTTCATGTTTTGACATTTCTAACAGCTTTCACGTTTACCGTAACACTGTGTTGATTATTGATGTTCATAATGTTAAACTACTCTTTATGTTAATGTTCAACACATGCAACGTTATTGGTGATCCTTGTATTAATGCATTTATTCTATGCGTTTCTATTGATTCAACAGTTCTCATACTCTCTTGACAACCAAATAAACTCTTCCAAGCATAAAAGCTTCGGAACGATTGTTTGTTGGCTGTCGACACGCAACGTTATTGTCGCGTGTCGCCTCAGTAACAAGGCGACTGCGCGACCTAGTTCGGCGCTCGTTCGTTTGAACTGGGCGCTTGGGCGACATAGGCGAAGCACCGTTAGTTTTATGAAATAATAACAACTACTCGTTGAGTACGTTTTATCTAGCACGTTTTAGCTTTGCCTGTGTCAGTCGCCCACTTTAACCGTGAAACCGTTTGTAACCATATAAACAACACCTACACAAGTAATCTGAACGTTTATTCATAATAGTCACACATCTAACAAATAAGAATGGGTGACCGAAACCGAAATCCGCATGATGTGAAGTTGGCCCCGCCTCTGAGTTGTACAGACAAGGAGGCTGGCGGTCCTCTTATGCGGTGCACTTGTTTGACTGCCAGCGGCCAGGCCTGCGTAGCTGTCCGCGGAGCGTGGACGCCCGCGAGTGCCTCACAAATAAAACATGAACACTATAATATGTCTCAAGTAAGGTCCCACGGGTTACGGTAGCTGTGCGGTTACGTTCGGTCTTGACACGAAGTTGCTGAAAACTACTTTGTTTCTTGTGAATAACAGTTGTTTCTTGCAATCATGTGAACGGTGTTCATCAATTTAGTATTTTCCTGGAAATAAAAGGCAGTTTAAAAAAATCGCGTCGAGACCCACACAGCAGAGTTACCGTATTCTTTGAACTCAAGTTTTGACATTCTGTGAAAACGCTGCGTGTTTCTAATTGGTTTCAACTGTTATTCGCAAGAAACAAAGTAGTTTTCAGCATCATCGTGTCAAGACCCAAAACTACCGCTACCGTAACCCGTGTGCCCGAACTTCAAACAGAAGACTGTTTGTTGGAATCATATGAACGGTGTCCACCAATAGAGTAGCTTTTGCTGGCAATCAGGGACGTTTTTAAAAAATCGTGTCGAGACCCGTTGGAGAGCTACCGTAATCCTTGAAGTCTAGTTTTGACATTTAGCTTTGCTTTGCTTTATTGCGCCTTTATTTATTTATTTGTTTATTTAGCAAAAACATAATTTTTTGGACGGGGACGGATTTGTCCTGTCCCCAAATCTCCCCAAATCCGCGTGCCTCCATGTTCCGTGGTTTTGTTAAAGGTGCGCAGCGTGTTGTGTGCATATAAAATATGGGTCACTTTAGCTGCACGCAGCCTCCGTGTTGCCTCCGTGGTTTTGTTAAGCGTGCAGCCTCCGTGTTCCGTGTTGCCTCCGTGGTTTTGTTAAAGGCCCTTCTGCAATTGATTTCATGAGCTCGTTAACAGACTAAAAAGCAGTAAATTACCCTGTTTTTACAGGCTGCAGTCTGTACCAACGAAGCAACTTTCAGAAATGTCTGTGAATTGTTTAATTTCTTTTATTCTGTTAAAAGAAAAAATACTGTGAATCGAACAGACAGACGCCTGAACTAAAATCATGTACTAGCGACAGAATTAAAGCATCGTTGCATTGCGAAGTTCGTACGGTTCAGAATTTCAGCAGCGTTTGATTTTTATCGTCAGATTTGAGATTTGCTCATTTGTTACCGGAATTGATACCGATTCTTTCTCAACTCGTGATAAATTAGTATGAAATGAACAGCTGCAAAGATTGCGAATGGGCAAAGCATTTGGTACGGCAGATCATTCCAAAACAAATACATCGCAAACAAACATTAAACACAAATCACTCGATTCACTCAAGTTTTCGTCGTTTTCTCGTCAACTTCAACGGGTTCGCTTTGTCGTATTCGTAGTAACATTCGCGAATTTGCTTCAGCTGCGTCTTGCATCGAACGTATTTCATGTCAGCTTTCATGTTCAGCGACAGTGGGTTGCAGAAGTCGAGGCAGTCGCCGTCGACGCCGGAGTCAACGCAGCAGGACGTCTGGTCAACGCCCCTGCCGACGCATTTGATCATCTGCTCCAGCTCAGCGACCGTGCACACTTTCCAGAGATAAACGCGCGACAGCTGCACAAGAATGTCTCTGTTGAGCATTTTTGCTGTGCAAGTATACTGCAAAAGGGATTTTTGAAGTGTGGATGGATCACTGAGAAACCATTGCTAAAGTGACTAAAACTAAAAGTTGTCACGTTGTTTTTTTGCATTTGTACTTGAAATGTTCCAGAAACCGAAGGTACCAAAACTCCAGCCATTTGATGTTGGCACAATGAATGCTGAGCGTCCTTTGTGGACCCATGACCCCTTCATGACACGACAGGGGGTTCGCAAGCCCTTTGCAGTGCCGGCGGCACCATTTACCACGATCTCGGTTGCTTTCGACCGCAATATCGCCGAAAGCGACGTATTCAAAAGCTGTTTTTGCCGATAAACGAGTGAATCATGCAGATTTAGTAAAGCTACACTGGCAGTGGGCGGCATCCTCCGTGGGGCGGGTTGAATCCAGTTTCTTTGGTTTAGAGGCCTTTCCATTGAGCCAACATATTAACAAACACTTCAGCAGCAACGGTTTCTCAATGATGATGGCATAATTTAAAAATGTTACCTCATCTAATGTCATTTTTCTGTACGAGCAAATGCTGTCTGAGCATTCCTTGGAAACGCCTCGATGAACGCAGCACCTGCCGACGCGTTCGCTTGGAGACATCTGAAGAATGACGAGATAAACGAAATTAAAAAACGCTGCTAAAAGTTCCTCCATGGTCTTTCTCATTCCGGAACTACCGTACATACCGTACTTTTAACATAAACAAACAGGATTCACTTTAAATATAAAAATCCCCATTAATTTGGCACAACTTTGATTTTCAATTTTTTTATAAAATTAAAAACAACAAACAAAAATGACGCTTTTTGTTTTTTTAACAACCCTATTGTTGACAAAGAATTTACAAAGGAACAAAGTCTAAGTATGTAGGTCGCTGTTGGGTATGCACCGAGAAGATTGCCAATGGGATTTATTGTTTTAATAAGAACGGCTCAAATGAAAACATTTTGTGAAATGACACACAGCCAAGACACTGTCTTTTTCAACTTACAAAGTCAGAGGCGTGTGACACATTGATTAGTGCCAAGACGAACATTAAAAATGAGATTGTTGACTGCATTGTTGATTGAACTACATCGGATTTTTTAACCCCGGAAATCCTGAAATTTGACACAAGAAGATGCAAGACATTGAACGATCAACAGTGTACAAAAAAAACAAAATATTACTTTCAGTGGCTGGAATTAAAAACTTTAAAATTTCACTTTCGCAAAAACTGATTGACTGTATTCATGGTTTTTGACGCAACTAAAGATGACAAAAGAAATTTCCGTGATGTTGAATAAGACAGAAGACAAGGAAAAATAAAGATTCGCTCAGCAAAACTTTTAAAAAATCATCCTGGTTTTCACGCTCACATTAAACCGTTTGCAAAATATATGACAAAAGACCAACGCGCATTGATTGATTCGCTTTTCACTTTTTCAAATCACCACATGACTAATGAGTGGATTTCCGTTGATTTTCCTTTTACTTTTTTTACAAAAAAACGAACAACAAATTGTATTGAACGGTTACACCACACGTGCGAACAGCCACGCATTTTTTATTTCAGTGGAAAACACAGTTTCAGACAGAGCGAGCAGCGTTGAACGTTTATGCAGGGCAGATGATGATGATGGACACTGAAAAAACGCGTCAAACTAAATTTTGTCAATTTAATTTTTGCACGAATTTGCCATCGTTTCAGTTGCATCAGAAACATGCATCATTGATAAAACTGTTCAGCAAAAACAGCGCAAAACTAGTTTTCGATAGATTCTTGAAGAAGCGTGGACACTAAAAGTCACCGGTGCAACGATGTTTGGATGAAGTGGTGCACGTTCTGCTGGCAAGCCCGGCGCCACTGCTGACGTGCAGCGCACACAGCCGACAGCTGGCGCTGGCGTCGTTGTGTGCAAGCGGGCAACTGCGAACTTGGCAATCTCTCCGCCCCCTGTGCTTGGAAATTAGATATTTGGAATGTGTTGCACGCATTCACCGCTATAATCACTCCGTCGTTCGTACATAACACCCCCACTTATTGGGCCAGTTCTTTCGAATTGAAAGTAGTGCTCTGCACATTCGGTTTGCCAATCGGAAGTCGATCCCAACAATTACATATATATTTTTAGAAAACGCCTATTATTGTTCAGCAACGCGTAACGAGTACACAAGTTACATGAAGTTCGACACATCTCCACGCATCAAATAGAGTATCACACTGACCGAGACTATTTTGATCGCACAAAATGCTTTTCTTTAATGCGTAAATGCCAAATGGTTAACAAATAGTTCACGTTTTACTCACCGTTTCGACAACAAAAAAATAACACGCTAAAAAGAGAAAAAGCTCCGCAAAAACATATTGCCGTAGAGCTGGAATGTTCGTGCCGCTTTATTCGAGAAAAAATAATCTAACGGTTTACTTTTTTGTCCAAAGTCCAGTGTCTTTTTTCTTGTGCGGCAAGACCGATTTCATTAGAACGAATATAAATTAAAGCATGCTGCTCGTAAAAAAGGAGCAAACAAAACGATAAATGACATGTATGTATGTACGACAGCATATGGTGTACTGGTGTATTGGTATTCATTGAGTTTGCCTGGTGATCTTTTGTTGGTCGCTTTTGCATTTTTGTTCCACCTCTTCCGCATCCCAAAAAGTGTCTAATCTTGCCTTTTTGTACATTTTCAGGATTGGTATATCGGTTTTTCAACAATTTCAAATTAGTATGCGCTTGTTTGTGAGGGATTGCGCGACTGCCGTTACCGCTTCATTTCCGTCGACAAACAGGACAAACAACACAAACACAAGCGCTGCTCTATTCCACACCCAACCCGTCTACGTCCATATCATCGAAAACTGAAAAAGCACTGAGAATCAAAATGAATATACAAATAGTTAAAAGCCGATTGTAGTGTGCACTTTCTCTCTGTCTCTCTCATTGGAATGTTTTGAATTTTTCAAAAAAAGCCCTTACAAGAGTGCATTAGATTTGTCAACGAGAATTCAAAAAGCGAACGCATACCGCGCTTCATCACGTGCGCACGTCATATTGCATTTATTAGCGCTACAGTGCGCTGCCGCTGTCAGCCGCATTGCATGTCGCGTCCGAGATTTTGCTGTTCCAAATTTTTTCATGTCCCATCTGTGCGTTCTCTGGCGAAAAATGAAAGTTCGAAAAAAAACATTATATGTAATTGGAAGTTCACAATTTTTTGCGTGAAGATGTGATATTGTGTTAGCGCAAATTTACAGTAGCCAAAGTTGAACGCTACACACCAGTGCTGTGAGACGCGCCGAGTGCAGAGCGTAGCGTGTTCCTGTTTCGGGCTTGTCTGAATGTTCCGTGTGAATTCGGGTGTCCATTTTTACGATCTACGGATTTATATTAGTTTTTATTGGAAAGTATTTCAGCGAAAACATTTATTCTACAACCACATATTGCAATTTATTTGTTCCAACAGCATTCCTGCCGACAGTTTGTGAGTCGCCATTATAGGTGTTTCTCTTTCTATATCTTGCAAGATGCAAATGTCTGCTGCTCTTTTTGTTTGTCTACCAGACCAGTAAAGAAACAAAAAATACGTTGTTCCAGCTCGAGGGTTTTTTTGCTTAAACACACGACTTCAGTTATTATCCGTTTTCAGCGTTTTTATTGCCCAATAAATCGCCAGTAACTAACAGTATCTTTCTTGAGCGGTAAACGGGAAGTACATTGTATGTTGGTTTATATGCTAAGAATGTCGGTAATATAATAAGGACATTTTAGCTAAATTGGCTATCATAATCGATGTAGTTTTCGTTCGGAGGCCAAAACAAAAAAAATTACATTGACATGTCAGTAGCTCATACACATGCACGCTGTAGTAGCTAGCGGTATGAAAAAAGCAAAGTCGAATGTCAGAAACTGGTTAATTTATGTGAATGTATTTGGTTCTGCTGAAAAACTCTAAAACTGTTTAGAACATTGGAGGTTCAGCTGTTCGCTTTCTAAAGGTTGATTTTTTACCTTAAAAAGCTTCATTTCGGTTCGACGAAGAAAAGATGATCAGTCGTGCATAGCAAGCCGACTGAATTCTCATCACAATTAATACAATTAAAAAAATTTTTGACTGAAATTTTTCTAAATCGACGCACACAAACTCTAAATGTCAACTCATCTTTTTTTTTTCATTTATTGTTAAATATGTTATTTGTTACACATGTTAAATATGTCCTTTTAACACATGGGATCTGCTATACACCTTAGCGGAAAACCAACGATTCAACACCGGGATACGCAGCCACATCTTCTGTGTTCCTTATCAATTTTCTCTGTTCTCGAGGGAAATCGGTACCCGTCTTTCGACTAATCGGTGAAACTTACGTACGGTACACGTACTGGCTTGATTTTGATGTTGCGTTGCGAACCGCTGCTTTTTCTGATTGTGACGTCTTTTTTCCTTCAAGCTTATTTTTACGTGTTTTGCAATATAGCTTCGTTCGTGTACACGTACATGGTTTTGCACTTATGTCATAATCTCTGTGATACTCATTCAGCATGTATTATTATGTTATGTACATGTCGGTGAAGTGTCTTATTGGATGCAATCGGGTTGAAACGCAATCAATAGTGTAAAAATATGTTCGATTTCGTATTTGTTTAAGCTGAAAGGTGTAATCATGGATGACGGCGCAGCTGTGTAAACGCAGTTTTTTTTATTTTCATTTTTAACCAAGCGTGGCTCACTTACGTGACACCACTGCTTTTCATTCGTACTCCCACTTTTTTTAAAAACATCATTGTCACTTATAATTTTTGGTTTTGTAACGTGGATTAAAAGCAAACTTTTCAAACCAAGCATAGGCTGTGTTCCATTAACTGTCAACAGAAACTAACAAAATTGACACAATTCAGCGGCGCATCCCTTTTTTACAATTTACTTTTTTGTCTCTGCAGATTCGCACGAGAAGCATAAGAAAGAAAGAAACCGAAGCCAGAAAAGAAAAAATTCGCACAGAATATTGCTGCTCAGTTGAATATTGCTCATTAGCTGCTTCGTAGCTTTTCAGCATTGGCTTTCCAACAGTGGAGTCTATTTGTACAGTTTACTTTCACTGCCATGCTACGATTCCACCACCGCTGCATAACCAAATTAAGCAAAACAAATAATAAACAAAACAGTCCCTGTGAAACTCCAAACCAAAAAGAAGTCACCACGTGATAAGGGTGGGCTCCCGCCCAGTCCGGAAATGTACAGTGGTTGATTCAATTGTGCCAATGGAAAACTTTGTTGCGTTTGACATTTTTAAGTTTGAAATTCATGTAATCTTCAAGAGATTTCCATTGTTTATTAACATCTTGCAATATTTTAATTAAACATTAACGGCTTTACTGAAGGCACCAACATTGATTTCTTGTTTGAACATCTCTTTGCTACCGAATGTAATGTTTGGTTTGCCTTGTCATTTAATATCAAACACATGTGAACTTTTCTTTTCGAGTTTTTAACAAAAAAGTTGTTATTTTTTTGATTTACTTTGCAGATAGAACGCTCAGATATAAATCGAAAACATGACATTCAAAATACGAGCATCCAGTAGCTTCATGCATACATAAACAATGCAAGTGTCGATTTGAAATAATCTGAAATAATGAGTGCGCGAATTGGATCAAATAAACCCTTATTTTTATCCAAATTTCATCAATCAAGAATTGTTTTTGAACGACGCCGAGCATGAACGCGGTGCTTGCGTTGGCGCGAACGTCCGCGAATTTAAGTGGACATCTCGCAACGACCGGGGCGCGTGATGGGAGCCACCAACCACGTGGATTCACGGCTGGTCAGGTTTTCTGCATTTCGGTTTCAGCAGTTTTTCTTGGTTTCCGAAAACACTCACTGCTACGGGGTTCCCGTGTTGGGGTCGTACTCAAGGAAAGCAAGTTGAAGATATCGTGCTAGTGAACGTACAGAGTTATCAAAAAACGTCAATTTTTGAAACGGTTCGATCTCGCGACTGCATTGACGTCTGAACTAGCTGAAATTTGCATTACTTGCAGTCCTTAGCACGCTATTTATCGTGTAAAAATTTAAAGTTTTCACAGTTTTTTTACAATTTCAAGCATCGGAATAGACGTCATCATCATCGTGCAAGTTTTCTTCTGGCAATATCACGTCGTCTAAATCATCTGTTTCACTGTCATCTGCTCCATAATTGTCTTGTTTTGGTTGCTTTAAAACTGTTCAGAGTGTCCACCATTATTTCAATGACCGCTCGCAAGCGATGCCTGAAGCCTTGCAAAACTTTTCGATGGAGTGAGCTGTTGATCTGCTCAACGGCGGACAATTGAACAGTTTAAGCAACCAAAACAAGTCAATTATGAAGCAGATAACAAACAGTGAACCAAAAGACAGTGTGATATTGCCAGAAGAAAACTTGAATGATGATATTGACGTGTATCCCGACGCTTGAAAAATTAAAAAAATGTAAAATTTTGTATAAAAGTACCGTTGCGGCTAACAGAGTTCATATTTTCGGCTGAAATTTTGACATAATAAATGGCGTTCAAACGACTATAATTAATGCAAATTTCAGCTTTCAGACGTCAATACAGTCGCGAGATCGAAGCGTTGTAAAAATTGACGTTTTTTTATCACCCTGTGCGTTCACTAGCACGGCGCCTTCAACAGAACTTTCCACGAGTCCGTCCCCTATCGTGATACAAGGTATACTTGTGAAGACCACGCTTGTTTTTTAGTGTTCCAGACTCTGGAATTCAGAGCACTTCTCTCGACTTCCTCTCATTTTTTCTCACAGTCCTCTCTATCGCATTTCTTGGTCACAACACTGATAGGTAATTTATGAGTTAGAATCATACATGTAAATTTGAATTGAAAATGAATCAGATTTATGAATACTCAAGTAACAAAATTTGGAACAACATTTTCGCTCTTTTTTGCTTGTTTTTGTGACAAAAGCATATGACATACCCAAATGCAATCTCAATTCGGTTAAAAACGATTTTTGTTCAATGTTACATCAGCTTTCTCTCATTGGTTCAATTGTTGCTCATTATTTTTTACAGCCGTTTGTTGTGACTTAAAACTTTGGTTCAGTTCAGATTGACCGTGTGGTTGTGTGTTTTCTTCCCAGGATAACTTTCGTTATGTTTTCCAATGAATTTTTTCGTTTTTACTCAGCGGTGAAATTGCAAGTTTTGATGCCGCAAGCAGCCGAACGACACAAAACCGACCGATTTCAAAAAAACTACAAAACTCGGGCTCTGTCAAGCTAAAAACTCAACGGACAATTGCCGTTTCTGCTGAATTATGTTGCCCAGTGGAATTCACAAAGTACAAACGCCACTCACTGTGAAAAAGTTCAGGAAATCTGCAAGAGGTACGTGGAGGATTTACTGTACAGATTTCCCCTAACTGCACGTATCATTGGCGGAGGATTGCCCAGCAAAATTTTCTGAGCGACGATTTTAGCAGCGCTTTCGTTACTCGTTTCAACATGGTGATTTCAAAGTTACTTTTTGCAGCGTTTTATAACTGTTGGATTTCTTCAAATGTTTGGTTCGCCTGAGTGATCATGTAATTAAAAATTTGAAAACGTGATTCAAGTAACTGTCGACGTCGACCTAATCTGAACCACCCGTCAACGCTGCAATAACTGAATGCCTAAGAACTGCACTGTGCAACGTGAAAGGCATGCTGCACTCAGCTCACGCGTGCTGACAAGTTGAGTTAGCTTCATTTACAGTGGCATTTATACAGATATTTTATGCTATCAGTCCTCATATTTGTACTTTCTGTCTTTATTGTGTTGTGCATCTTTATATGAACCGCGACCAACACGCATTCATTTTTATGTGTTATTTATTCTCGTGCACGCAGTTTGACGCTGACAAAATTATGCCGCTGAGCACGATTCGCTGCCCAGAAACATGTATCTACATTTTTTTCTCGATTCATTTCTCAAGTTCTTCGGCGTGACAACTTGTGGCTTCGGGCCATTTTGCATGCCATCATATATAAACTGCGGCATCAACGCCTTTTTTTGTGCTGCACATCACTTTCATGAACTCATAAATGTAAAATATGGCCGCGCGGAAAAGTGCGAGCATTTTTGTACTTGGACACTGCAGGTCTAGTAACGTTTTACTGATATTATCCATCTGTCTTGCTTAATTGTAGCAACATTAGTCATGACAGCGAGGTAAGATACTTTTTGTGACCAAAATCACTTTTTTGCTAAACACACGTTCCCGCAGATACTAGATTCCAAATAATTTGATTCACAGTGCCTTATTGGTTTCTTTGAAACCGCAGCAACAAAATAGTTTAAAACTTTTAAAAGCCAGCGATTGATATACAGCCCATGTTGCACAAGGATCATATCGTTGGATATCTGGTGAGAAGGCGACGCACGCGTTGACAAGTTTATTTTCGGAATTCGGCATACACGGTGGACATTTGTGTGTGTGTGTGTGTTTCACAAAGATTTGCTGCAGCTACAACAGTCCGTTAGACGAGAAAATTACTTGCGAGAGCGCACGCTTTTTACAATCGCAAACATGCGCAAAACCAGCGGGCAAGCCGAATGTACATATGTTGGGAAAGTGCACTGCCAGTGTACGAATGAAGGCATAAGCAGACGCGAAAAGTGAGCAGTACCACACCACCAGCGCATCCGTTTGTTTCACTGGCCGGCCGGGCTCGAGAGCGGATTTTCAACAAAAAAAAACGGAGAAAAAATCTAGTTCATGGTGTGTTTTACGGGGCTTTGGCAAAGTGGCCGCTGATGTTAATGTTGCGTTGCAATGCACATTCAGAAACACTCAATGACAAACACAGACACACACACACACACCGGTTGCACCGGCGCAATAATGTCGGCCAATTTGTCATTTGCATTGTTTTTACCGCGATACCATTGCTCGAGAATGCTGATTTAACAGCTTTCCCAATCTCAGCTATCTT
Organism: Theristus sp. LFF4_11; assembly: GCA_030248135.1. Lineage (NCBI taxonomy): Eukaryota > Metazoa > Nematoda > Chromadorea > Monhysterida > Xyalidae > Theristus > Theristus sp. LFF4_11. Next base: position 176,563 of record JASANC010000791.1, on the reverse strand, counting down.
TTTCTGTAGTCAGCAACAGCAGCTGACTTGAAAACAAAAAAAAACGCGCAACTTGGCACAAAATGTTTTCTCAGATCTTCGGTTACTGCGGTTGGTTGGTTGCATTACAAATTGTAGGTGTGTTGTTTCAAAGACAAGTAATTGAGTCGTCATAAACGTGTAGTGGTGATCGCTGTCATGCCGTGGTGTATGGCAAACCGGTGCCGTGTTATCGAAAATGTTATCAAGATGGTACATTGTTGTCAATTAAAAAAATCGTTAAACGGACACCGTAAATTTCGGATGGTTTCAGGATCTCAGAATCAAACGAACGTGTGTATATAATGTTAGAAAATATTGTGAAACAGCGCTTTTTCTTAAAGAGCTCGACACCGCTGTTGGAAAAAACTTTGCCAGACAAACAGACAAAGCATCAGCTGCGACAGTTGCTGCAGAGAATGGATTGCCTTTGAACATGCAAAGTTGCAAATGCTTGGCTGCAAAAACGAAAAGATATACGTACAGCTGCAAAAATTGCATTAAAATATTTTGTCATATGGTAGCTTTTTATGTTCCAATATGTGCAACCCGTTTATTGTCATAGTAAACCTCAGCAGCTATTTTCTCAACGGAAAAAATGCCTGCCAGTGCAATGTCGCTTAAGTAAGCCAGTTGTTAGATGTTGTTATGTTTTCGCTGATCTTGTGTTCAAAGGTTAATTTTTTTGCATACATGGTAACTTTCCGCTATGGTCAGTTTCAGACTATATAGGTACTTGTTTGGTGATACTTGCAAGCAAGTGCTTCTAGTACTATCGATACATTGTATTTTTATAGCATTGGAATGTTCAAAACGCTGAACCACGTTCGAAAACTGCCTGTAAATATGGGTTCAAGTTCATCAGCCAGCTACGCTGTCTATCAGATGAAGGTGTTCACCATAATTCGGTTTGCCATTACATGCACATGTTTCACATTTTGTATCTACGCCCAAGTTTTTCAATAAGGTGCGCGGCTGCAAAAAACGTGTTGCGTGTGATTTTTTTCAGCAAAACATGTTTTGGTCCGTATAATTTTGCATTTTAGTTTTCTCAATGATTTTCAGATCAACTTTTACAAAATATTTCCGCTGAATTTAACATGATCATTCGCTGCGTTTGAAGAATCTGCGCACGTGAGATTTATTGGTTTTGGTTGTTTTTTGGTATGATTTCGCAGTTGAATTGACGTTTGTTTGTTAGTGGGAGATTACATGTGCTACAATATTGTATGTGTACATTTCAAAACAACCCGTTCCCACTCAACGTCAAAAGTACTTGGGATCTTCATCTTCTTTCATCTTTCTTTTTCATCGCTTTACGATTCCTGTGGCAGCTTACAAGAAGCAAAGTAATGTCAGAGAAGCTGATGATTCCAGTTCAAGTTTTCAATTGCAAAGAAACTACAAAAAGCAATAACTATTTTTTCGAAAACGCCTTCAAATCTCCGAAAACCGGTGTCACCGTGCCCGCAGGCGTGCCGGGCGCACACTCCATGGATGACCGCATCGTGCTGAACGTCGGTGGCATCAGACACGAAACATATCAAGCGACGCTCAAGAAGATCCCGGCGACGCGGCTGTCACGACTGACGCCGGCGCAGGCGAACTACGACAGGGTGCTCAATGAATACTTCTTCGATAGACATCCGCAGGTCTTCGGACAGGTCAGATAGTGACGCTACGGACATTCCGAATAAAACTAGTAGCTTTAATTTTGGTCTCGACACTCAATGCACGCATTGATACGTAAACAGTTTATGCATGACGCGGGAATTCAAAATTTGTAAAGTGATCCGTGTCCCCTAAATAGAGCCGGGTTACTTTGGCCATTTTGAATTACCACCCTGAAAAAAGCTGCCGTGTTTAATCGGCTATTCCGTACAGTGCTGCTTTATAGTATCAGTTCACTTGCTAACGGCAAAGTAGAACTAATTGTCGAAATCAAGGGTTCCAAAAACACACCATAATCTATCTAATCTAAGTCAACATTCCAACAAACACACACCAGTTCAGGTGCTCAACTACTACCGCACTGGCAAGCTACACTATCCAACCGACGTGTGCGGCCCATTGTTCGAGGATGAACTCGAATACTGGGGTCTCGACGCGAACCAAGTGGAGCCTTGCTGTTGGATGACGTACACGCAGCACAGGCAAGTGTAAAGTGGCGACAGAGTGCGACACATCAGAAATTATGGCGACCACAAGCTGTTTCCGACCATTATTTTGTAAAAGTAGAACGAATCCCCAGGGATGTGACAGAAAAACCCGATGGGTGTCCTTCACAGCGTTCTGTTCACCATTCTAATTTAGTCCTGCCTAAAATCAACGCCTAAATTGATGCTATTCGTTTGCCAATGCAAATAAAATCAGTAAACACATCTGGCAAAGGATAAGTCTGTTACTCGATAAAACGGTAGATTTGATCGTTTCAGAGACACTCAAGAGACACTGGCTGTTATCGATCGCCTTGACTTCGACCCGGACCGCAAGCCGGATCGAGAGGAGGTCATGAAGAACTTCGGCTGGGAGGACGAATACTACGCGGGCAGGATCACGTGGTGGATGCGCGTGAAGCCACGGATGTGGTCGTTGTTTGATGAGCCGTATTCATCGCTGCCAGCCAAGGTTTGTCGTTTTTTTTTGTTTTACTTTCTTCACTTTTCACTTCCAGTTTCACTCGGTTTTCATTCTAAAGTTTCGCTGGCTTTCAAGCAGTTGAACCACTGATACACAATTGCCAAAAACACAATACTCATGATATGAAGTTACAATCACGTCGAAACACGACTGTTCAATGATCCACACACCGGGAAAAGACGACAAAAAATGTCCTGTCGAAAATTGCACAAGCTTAGTGATAAAATGATATCGTTCCGTAACAAACAAGATCAGTTCGCTTCATCGATTACAAAACCGGGATTTCATGCTGCCGAGCCGCAGCGTGATCATGCGGTCTCTGGGCACTTGCTCGAGCGCGATGATGCGCTGGTCCAGCAGCTCAAAGGCGGTTCGTGCCATCGGACTACGCAGGATGCCCTGACGCATTCCGAGCAGATAGAACTCATCCTTGGTCAACTCCTCGACGACGACCGCGATCAGATACTGCGGTCCCTCGAAGATCTCGAAGGTGCGCACGCGGAAGCGCACGTTGTCGCCGATCAAATTCCAGAGTTGCTAAACTTAATTCAGCTAATCAGATCGAGCCTTAGGCGGCGAGGCGAGACGAAGCAGTGGTAGAGAAGGCTCATAAACACATACTACAACGGCACATTTTTACAAACTATTGCCAAAAACTTTTTTGCCGAACATAAATCAACGCAGCTGACAGTGCGTGTTTGTGTGACCTATCAGCTGCGCAAATCAAACCAGATGGTACGCAACGAAGGCGCCTGTCTTAACTTTATCAGTGGTAAATTTATTAACCACGAATCACAGTCGCTCGCATCGCTGAACGTCTGATCTGCATCTAGCCTTTTTCCAACCAAATCAGTTGGGTGGGTTTTGAAACAAATGACAAATGACATGATACAGGCGAATATAGTTCTCATTAATGAATATACAGCGAGTCAAGCTACATTGCACGTTTTTGGTTGATTGGTTACGCAAAAACAGTTTGACAGTGAAATCCTGTTCTCAACAAACCAAACTGAATGTTTTGTCGTAACAGGAGCAAACAAACGCAAGTCAAGGAGTACTGCAATGATAGCTGTTGGATAAGCGCATAGTCAACCGGCTGCAGTACAACGCTGATGGAGTCGAATTGTGAAAAGGCAGCCAAACACCACGCTGACTGTGCAGAGGCAGCAGCGTGCATAACATCCATTCATCAAAACGCACAGCGATTCATAGTCGCGATGTTATACAGACCAACAAACTGGTACGTACAGAGCAGTGGCAGGAAAACATGTGTGCGCTTTTTTGTTTGTTGGAACCTATATTTTTGATCAACCATTTTGTGAATTGGACGAAATGAAAAATAGAAATTACACAGTTGATAAACATCCGAGAAAAAAAACAGAACGCAAACATCGGGTGCAATAAGCCATAAAATACCGGAACACGGGCCTTTAACGACCGTGCTTGTGTGTGTTTCAGTGGATTTTTTAATGTCAAAACACGTGTTGTTTTCCAGCGAAACATTTTCGTTTTTCATTCGTGAAGCAAAAATGGTGCTTCATTGCAACCGAAATGTGGCCTCTGAATTGATTTTTTTCGTCAAAATGAATGCCAGGATTCTCTGGATTCAACAAGTCAAATTGAAGTCAAATGTGGCGTAAAAACGAACAATAAAACTGAATGTGAGCCGGAGCCACCCTGTGTGCTGCCAGTGCGGCGTCTCCAGGGAGCACAAGCTTTCGATCACAACAGTTAACTAGTGACACGCAGGGCAACATACCAGTTGGCCGGAACACATCGATGCCAGATGCCATGCCACCAATGTCACCATAAGCAACACACACACAGAGACATGTGCTAATACAGAAGGTTCATACATTCATTTGAGGAGCCCATTGACCATCACATGCCACTCGCTGCTCGGTGTTCTTGGTGCACTTTCTATGGTGCACTTTTTCCTGATTGATTTACGCATCCAGTGTGCGTGCTGGTCGGTTTTTCGTTCCACTATTGGAACGAGCATTAGACAAAAGAACCATGATAAACACCGCTTTTCCGCGCGATTTCCGAATTCAATGGCAATTGGTAGAAACAATAAATTACGCCGGTTAAACCAAAAGTTACAATGTAGCGGCACGAGTGTTTGAAGTGTTTCAGATGGATGTTACAAGTTGTGGGGGGATACTGTGGGTTCCACGTAAATTTGCGGTTTGAATACGAACGATGATTTTCATAGCCACTGCTAACCTTTTCTTTTCTATTTCCAGGTGATTGGCGTGATCTCAGTGTTCTTTATTTGTGTGTCGATCATTTCGTTCTGTCTGAAAACGCAACCGGGCCTTCGAGTGCCGGTGCTCGTGTCGCCGCAGCAGACAACGAACGAATCAAGTGAGTCGTGCCGCCTCCGGGGGTGTTGTTTCCGTTCAGAATCGTTAACAATAATGGATGTAAAACTCTGGGAAGCTTAACGGGAATCCAAATTGCAACTGAGCGCCAAGTTTCTGCCGCAGGTACGGCTGCGTCGAACGGCTCCACGAGAAACGCGCATCGATTCGCGGCGTCGAACACGAATCGCAAGTCGACGTCGTTGCAAGTGCTCTTGAACCAACGCCAGACGGAGCCGCTCGAGGCGTTCAAATACATCGAGTTCATCTGCAACGTCTGGTTCACGTTCGAGATCGTCGTCCGCGTCACGTTCTGTCCGAATCTACGGCGCTTCTTCAATTCACCGCTGAATCTGATCGATCTGATCGCAACGTTCAGCTTCTACATGGACTACATCATGAAGATGGCGTTCGCCGACCCGCCAAAGGACGTCGTCGAGTTTCTCGCCATGATTCGCATCCTGAGACTGTTCAAACTGACGCAGCACTCCAGCGGGCTGAAGATTCTGATACACACATTCCGAGCGAGCGCCAAGGAGCTGATACTGTTGGTGTTCTTCCTTGTGCTCGGCATCGTCATCTTTGCGGCGCTAGTCTACTACGCCGAGAGGATAGAGTCGAATCCGGACAATCAGTTCACGTCGATACCGCTCGGCCTCTGGTGGGCGATCGTCACCATGACCACGGTCGGGTGAGTCGCTTCTCATCCAACTTTCGCTTGAATCGTGTTTCAAACTGTTTTGGCTGACAATGAAATGCGTCTTTGTAATTGACTCTGTTTGGCAGAGAAAAATAATACGCGGTAAAGTTGACCGGAGACACAATCTGGTACCATGGGTCTCGCTGGGGCCTCAAAGCTACATGTGAGTCTTGACTATTGAAGCTACGGCGACATGGCCCCTCGCACTTATCTGGGCCGTCTGATCGGTGCCATCTGCGCGCTGATGGGCGTGTTGACGATCGCACTGCCAGTGCCCGTCATCGTCAGCAACTTCGCCATGTTCTACAGTCACACGCAGGCGCGCGCGAAACTGCCGCGTGAACGACGCAGGGTGCTGCCTATAGAGCAGGTCTGTGGGCAAATGTGCCGATGCAACAGCATGCTTGCTCAACAATGTACAGGTTTCGTTAAGTAAGCCTGCGTCACACCAGCGAGACAGCGGATACCGCAGTATGATGCGTTTACGTGGCGAAATCGCAAACAGCGGTTTTACCGTATTTCGTAATCCTCATGGGCACCTGATTCACAAGTCAGAAAACAAAAGTACGAATTGAGATCATTTAAAAAAACTGAACTGTAAAACTAACAATTCCTTAAACCAGGTGAAACGACAAGCGCGTCAGATCAACGCTACTATCGAATCGCAAGCGGGTGGTCGCATGGGCGCCACAATGCTGCACGCTGCCTTGCCGTTTGGCCGTCGCAATGCGCTGATCAAAGAGGCTGAGTCAAAAAGTATGATCATCTGATCGATCGAATTTTGGAATGAACGTGGTAGCTCTCACAGCATAGATCACTTAAGTTTTTTCACCACCAACTCACACACTGGCTATGGCTACTGCAAAAGTTTGCATTGGCATGAGAGCACCGAACACAGTCAACTTTTCAACTTTTTCTTCATGTCAAACTGTACTGTTGCACTACAAACGTATACTACGTTTCGTTGTATTCAGTTCTTCATAAATGTGCATCCGTTGTGTATCAGTGTTTTAGCGGAGAATGGTAGTTCCTTTTAGTTACGTAACACGTCATACTGTATTTTTAAAAAATACCAGGTTAAATCGCTGTTCCCGTTCAATCGTTCAGGCCCATCATCCAGATCTCGCAGCAACAGCTCAGTGAGAGCCCAGGAACTGAAACCGCTCACTGTGGTCACATTGACTGAAACGAGCGAAAAACAACAAAATGAAGAGGAGGCGAATCTCATGCAGACTTCAGACGAAGAACTGACAGCGTCCAGTGAGACCGCTCGGAATATTCAAGCACCAATAAACACCACTGAGTCACGACGAAACTCAACGGACGAACATCAAAGGACAGCCGACCAAGCCAACGACGACGACGAGTTCTGCTACAACAACGGCATCTGCGACTCGCAGACGAGCACACGCCCGCCAACTGGCATGTCGAACAGCCATGACGAGCCGCACTCGGAGCTGCTGACCGTCTCTGGTATTAAACCGGCATTCGTGCTCTTCTGAATGTGACTTTTAGGTGTCGTTCAATGTTGTCGCACGTTTTCGGTTCTTTTTGCACTGAATGTATTTCATCACCTTTGCCCAGCCTCATCCTTTCAAGACAAGGAAACCAAGTACTGCCGTTCACAGAGAAGTCAGCGGCAACGGCGGCTGCAGCGGCAGCGGCAGTCACTTCGGACGGCGGTGCCAGACGGTCGGTGGCGATTCGCCGTGTCACGCCAAACGCTACGGAGGACACCAGTGGACAAAGGTCGCCGAAGAAAGCGTCCATGACCGCCATAATGGACACGTCACTCGAAATCTCAAACGAAATTGGCGTACAGAAGCATGGCGTCTGATGTGGACAAAAACATATGAAGAACTCTTGAAAACAGAGAGATCAAATTTCTATGAAATCAATGAAACATGATGCAATGTAAAACAATAAATCAGTATTTTAACTTGTTGAAAATCTTACATTTTCAAGTGTTGTAAGAACCAAACCAAAAGTTGTATACATCATGTAAAGTACTGTAGATTTTAAAATTTCTTTGCTAAACGTCAACTTGGTGCCCCACTATAATCCAACACAATATAGCCGCTCGAATGTCTTATTTATGCGATCCTCCAGGAATTTATATGTACAAACACGCAAAAACTAAACAGTATTGAAAATTAAAAAGCCATGCTTCAACCAAAACATTAACAAAAACTTTAACAATTTAACAAACGAATGCAAATGCAGAAAAATTGCAACCTCAACATTTTCTCTTAACAAAGATTATTAAAAAACCAATTGTTATTTCTGAACACATGCGGTTCAAATCACGACTCGACCACTAGAAATGTTGCAGTAACATTGTCTGACGTTTTGCCACACTGAGAAAAAACACACCAGTATCGCTGTTTGTTAAACATTCTTTCGAGTGGAAAGCAAACAAACCGCCACACTGTCCGATGTAATTTTCGTGTTTTTTTACTGAAGGGATTGGTGAAAAAACGAGGTTTTATCGTCGTCCATTATTGAACTTTGCTTTATTAGCAGACTGTATAAGTGAACAGTTCTCAGCCCACAATCTTAACAACAAAGTCAAAATTGAGCCGGACCTGACTGCTTCAGTGTTCAAAATTGCCGCAACATACAATACAAGACAAACTACAGTCACACATGTAAGCATTGCACTTGGTGACGTCGGCACAGGAAAGGAGTAGGTTTAACACGAGACAAAAACCGGTTTTTGATTCAGTTGTTTGCATTTTTACGTGAAAAATTTATTTATTTTTTTATTTTTGCTATAAGTTCTTACCGCGAAACATCTGTTTGAAACTTCCAAAAATTTTTTGACTACGGAAATAACTACACTGGAAATCGATGAATAAGTTTTCAACGAACTCGGTACGTGTATTGCTGCGTGCGGCTAAACGTTTGACAGAGACTGTATTACAATGTGGTTTATAAACTTTGTTTTTTTGCTATTTTGTTTCAAAATTTTATAAAATTCAAATCTTTTAAACGCTTTGCCTCAAAGAATAGACCCAGTGTCTTTGAATTGCGTTCGTACCGTTTTCATTCACTTTCACATTTACATTTATTTAATTCTTCTTCTAATTAAACATTGTGGCCAATGTGTGTTTCATTTGGTTTGCCTGTAATTTCTGCAATGCGCCCTGCACTAAAAGTACAAGCTGGGATTAAACTGACCTGAAACAATGTGAAAAACGATTTTGAAAACAACTTTCTCCCTGTACATCTCATTCATGCATGACCCAGAAAATTACGTTTTTTCTCGTTTAAGTGTTCAGCAAATACCTACGTACATAAAATATATCAACAACGAGCAAGCAATTTTTCATTATAATTTCCGCCTACTGTTACAGATTGAGATACACTAGAACAACTTTGTTTGTTCCTGAAAAAATTATGACACTTAACCCTAGTCATTTGGTGGATTCAATTCCATTCCATGCCATATTACTTGCAGGATTCCATTCACACATCGATATTTTGACAAAGCTATTTGACAGGATTTAAAAATGCAACGATGATTCCTCAATTTTAAAGAACCGCCGGCAATAATAAAAAACCTAAGAGCACGATGAACCCATTGCTGAGTTTGATCCTCGTTCTCACGGTCAGTATTCAGTTTTCATGATGAACAAATAACAAATGAACATTTTCCCTATCTGTGCGTGAGAATGCATGCTCAATAAGAAAGATAACCTCAACTTTCTTTTATTTTAGCCCGTGGTCGGGCAATTATTAGACACTGCCGGCTGTGGCAAAACCAAAAGCTGTTGGTTCATGCCTCCGGACTGCGAAAATGACAACATCAAAAAGTGAGTATGTACGCAATTTATTTGTGGTCTCTGACTTTCTATTCTACCTACTTATTTGTAATTCTCATTCATTCTCTCTCTCCCTTTGTAGGTGCTACGGAATTGTCAAATGGTCGGGAACCGAAATGTTTCGTTTCGAAATGCAAGGCAACGTCACCGGCGTCAAAGAATATTTTTCTTACCCTGGATATTACATTTCACTCGGTTTCTCAAAGGACGAGCTCATGGTAAGTCTGTAGAAAGAGAAACACCGATGAAAGACATCTCTCAAATGTTGTCGAAATAAACATTGCAGTCGAAAATACACTATAGTCACAAGAGTTCCTTTTGAACGCCTTTTTACTTTACGCTATTACAGGGGCTGGACACGGTGCTTGAGTGCGTTTGGTCGCCGCGATCAAGTCAAGTGAGAGCATTCGTGTCGCACAACGACGGCACGCACAACTACAGACAAGCGCAGGTGAGAAACCATCTCATGCCATCCCATCAAGCGATTGCCCTCCCCTACCTGTCTGTTTCGCCTTTACTCTCGATTCTGTTTTTGAAAGGCAAGCGAGGAACTGATCAACGTCGTTCGATCAGAGTATCAAAACTCGCAGCTCGTTTGCGTTGTCGAATGGAACAGCACAAAAGTGAACGAACTCTTTCCACCAGAGCAGTCATTGGTCGGTGCATTTCATTGCGCTGATTTCGTCATTCGATCCGAAAAATATAAAATGCTTCGTCATTTCCAGCTGTTTGATCTGTCGAAGAGTGAATATCACTTGATGTTTGCGATGGGTACTGCAAACTCGTTGAGTGAGTCCATATGTTGATCAACTGTTCTGTTCTGCATCAAGGGTTCAAACCGTGACTGTCACTGTTTGTACATGCCACTGCAGCATATAGCCTGTTGATTCATCAAATGGACGACCACAAATATCCCTGGACGACAACAGTGGCCGTGTCGATGCCTGTGGTCGCAGGTTCACATGCCTTGACTGTCAGTGACATGAAGGACACAACGATCGCACGATACTGGCGCTACAGAATGGCAGCGTTGCACGGTAGATTGAGACGAATGTAAATCGAATGGTTCTTGCACTAGTCGCACGTCAAATCCACATCACGTGTTGCAGGCATTTTTCTGCTCTTTGGCTGGTGGTTCTTCGGCGCTCTCGGGATGCTCTTCGCAAGGTACTTCAGGTCAATGTGGCCAAGGACGAAGTGGTTCGGCGAAGCTGTCTGGTTTCAAGTCGGTTGCACAAATGAATAAAATCAATTCATCTGTTTACACTGAGTTGGCCACAATCAAAGTTCATCGTTTCAAGATGCACCGCGACTTGTTCGTTGTGTCCACTGTGCTGCAGTTGACTGGCGTCGGACTGGTCATCCTGCAGGCGGGACGCATCTTTCTTTGTGACACAGTTACCGAATGCAAAGGAAGCGTTAGTGAAATTGCGTTTCTTGGGTGGACGAATCAATCAGAATGATCGTCGGCGGTTTACACGACAGGATTACACACTTCTCGTGCACACCATTCTCGGTGTCATCGCAACGGTGCTTGCGTTCTTGCAACCGTTCATCGCCTGGATTCGACCGGACGGAGACTCCAGTTGGCGATCGTCCTTCAATTGGCTGCACTGGGGTCTCGGACAAACGGCTTGGGTGCTAGCAGGTTATATTCCTTCTATTTCCTTCTATTTCCGTCAACTATCGTACTATATCTTCATTACTGAATGACCCCTGAAGTCAGTGACCCATTTGCAGCGATCACGATGTTTCTGGGTGTGCCGCTCGGCAAGACCGGCCTCCGACGAACGCACGGCTACAAGCCTGACTACATTATGGGCGGTTACATAGCCGCGTATTTCTTGATCTCAATTGTGCTCGAGATCATCTGCAGTCGTGAGCGACGTCGCACAACTGTTGGTGAGTCAGCAAACTCCCTTTATGCAACAACTACGGTTGATAATTCGGCTGTGGACCGTACCGTACACATGTTTAGGTGCACCGACCGACATGAAACTTGCTGTCATCAACGGACCAACTAAGATTGGTACAGCACGCACACCGCCGGTTAGTTTTTCTACTTTCGTTCTTTCCACGTGGGTTTCTGGAGTATTGTTTCACAGCGAACAATAATGTTCTTTTTTTTCAGTATGCAACACTTCGTACTCTACTGATGGTGTTGTTTACGCTATACGCATTTGCCACCTGTGCCTTTTTGAGCTATTGGCTCTATGTTCATGTTGTTTTTCACTAGTGATTTTCTTGAAAACACAGCTAATAAGACCGTGTTTGATCATAACTTTGCTTGGCCATTAAACGTGGTCTCTGAAGGGCAGCTTTGTCTCTGTGTTGTTGCAGTGCAGCCGGAAGCTGTCGGACTTGTTTATTTCTAAACTAAGGACCAGCTGAGCTATTGAAAACAATCAGCAAGGAATACAATCAAAGTCAATGATTTCGCATCTGCACATTACAGATACAAGCAGTGTGCAGTGTTTCCAGCTTGATGCAAAATCAGAAACCGCAATAAAAACCAAGACAAATGTTCCAAGACAAACAACCACAAGAGCTAAAAAACCACAAAAATACTTTTTGAAGATGCCAAAAAAACGCCAAGTCACAAGTCAAGTTTCAGTACTCCACGGTGAAGTGCACTTATCGTGAACATTCTTGTTTTATCAAACCACAAAGCGGCGACCACCGGGCCAAGGACCACTTCTTGTGAACCAATGACGACCGTCTGTTTTTTGCGATGCCGTGGAAACGATAGACTTCTACCGCCGACGCTCCATGCCGACATGGACAGCGTCGACGAGCCAACGTCGCATTCAATGATGTCCTCCTCCACTGGTGCGTACTTGCGACGGGGCAGTTTGTCAGATTGTGAGCCTGTCATTTTTCTGCGAGCGAACGAGCCACTGTTGCTCTCGTGCACCGCAGTCATAGAAGCATGATGAAATTGCACAGAACGTTCGGCGTTGCGGTAGATCAGTTGACCGGTGGTCTGCGCACGCGAGAAACGTTGACCGCCCATGCTGACGCTGGTTCGCGTGTTCAGCCGGCTGTTCGCCGTTGCGTTCGTCTTCGGTCGGTCAGGCACAATGGTCTTCTTGACAGCGTCGCGCGACTTGTTGCACGTCAACCAGTACACCAGCATTGGATTCCAAACGACCGTCGTCATCGCGATGAAGTGCGTCGCAAGACTGATCGATATGCTGTGACGATTCAGCCAGCCGGTCGACTCGACGGACGATGCTGCACAAACGGAGAACGTTACATGCAGCAGATGAATACACTAGCAATATTCACGGGCTGAGTGGCTATAAACGCACACAAGGACGCAACACAACGTACCGAAATCACTACGCAAGTTCTTCAGCGTTAACGGCAGCCACCCGCAAACGAAAGTTGCGACGACGCCCATTGAGATGAGCTGCGCCTTGCGTTTCTTCATGGCAGCCCTGCGACGCTGCTGCGGAGTTAACGATGCTGCCAGTGGGTGGTTGCCGTCGACGAGGTCGCGCTCGATGCGCACCAGAATTCGATAGTAACAATAGACGATCACGAGCAACGGCACGACCATTTGAACGGCCAACGACGTCAGTCCGTATGTTCGTTTCATTTCTTGCGACGGCCACTCGTTGTCGTAGCACACGGAGCCGCAGACGCCTAGCGGCATCAGCTCGTTGCTCAGCTCATTGCCCGGCACCAACTTTGTCGCAACGTAGATTGGCACACTGAATACGGCACTGGCGGTCCAGAGTACGCCGGTGATGCAAAGCGCCGTTGAGAAGGACGTCGCTTGGCGTGTGAGCGTGATGATGTGCAGGAACTTGTCGACGACGATCACCACCAGACTGAGGATGGACACCGTGACAGCAACACACTATAAAGGCCCGTTTCATGCTGGAGTATGCGTATACGGCACGGCACGTCACGTTACGTCAGGTTTTGTGTTTTAGCATACTACCGTTCACACAGATGCATGTACGGCACGGCATGTTAGGTCTCGTGTTACTTACTACCGTTCGTGGAGGCGTGCCTTTGACGTACGCCAGCATACCTCACTATGAACAGTCCTTAAGCAACGTCGACCTGTGACCAGTGAAACGAGACTCAATAACGAATCCAGCTTCAATGACAACTGCTCACCTGAAAGCACGTCAGCGCCTTGCATATGAACACACCGAACAACCACTCCTTGTAGATGAGAGTGACCGGAGTGATGGGAACGACGGTGCCGCATAGAAGAACGTCGGCGAGCATTAGGTTCAACAAGAACACGTTTCTCGCACGACGATATCGCTGTTTTTGAAAGATGGCCATTATGACACCGCAGTTCATTGAGAAACCAACGACAAATACAGTGCCGTAGCAGATAGCCATCAAGATTCGGACGCTGATTAGTTGCGTCGGGTCGAAGAAATTCGAATAATGCGAAACCAGCTCATTGTAATTGACGCACTTATTGAACACCAGGCTGGTATCGCTGCTGTTGATAGAATTGGTTCCATTCATTTTCAGACGTTTTGTAAACGATTTCAATCACATCTGATGGCAAAACTTACGTAATAATGTGCCTGTAATACATGTGTCATCAATCATAACGTCCAACGCAAACAAGTATTTTCAAGTACTCATGGTCTTAAGTTTTGACCGCAACGAAAGGAAGATTTTAGCCAATGTAATGAAAACAGCGATTATAAAACTAACAGAAGCGCTGATTGACGATTACGTTTTACATCACAAGGCGATCGCCCATGCATCAATTTCACAGTCAAATGCGTTAGAAAGAGTTTAGCCGACCGTACACGTGTGTATATCAAGCAGTGCTGTTGCCTTCAAAACAAGCTTTTATACAGGGTGGCCCAAAAAAGTATCCAGTTCAAACTGCTCTCTCCAGCATGTGGTAAAACCTTTTGAGCTGAAATTTTCAGCGGTGATAGAAGAACACATCATGGAATTTTTCTGACAGATTTTTTTTGGTTTAGTCAAGTAAATTCAGGTTTACAGCGCAATGTTTGAAAAATTATCGGCATTAAGCTTAGAAATAACGCCCATGAAAATCTCTTTGCTTCTTAAGATTACTGGAAATTAAAACGGCTGCAAAAGAGTGTATGTGCACTCATGAAATTTCCGGTCAACGTTAAAAACACTGAAGCAACTTGACAACTCAAATATCAGGAATGTTGAAACATATGCATGTAAATTGTTGTTTCCGTGCAGCCTTAACTTCAATCAGAGTTTTTTCGTCAAAATTTTCTTGCGTCAATTGACGCAAACAATCGAAAAATTTTGTGTCAGCGGAATGTTTTTTGCGTCAATATGATACTAGTCTAAATCGAACGAATAACGATAACAAATCAATATGTCGGCGTCATTCATCACTAAAAGTAGCGTTTTTGACGCCTGTGGTCAAATAACAAAGCGATTTTGGCACTTGACAACCACTGCTGAGCAGAAACAAAGCTTTACGGGGCCCAGGCATTTAATATAATAGCTTTTATTTCAATTTTAACCGCTGCTCATGCCACCATCACATTTGCATGATCGGCATTGTCAGACTCAAACAAAATCATGAGAAGTTCGTGTCTGCGCCAAAGGCGCGGAAAATTTTCAAATCAGTGCATAAATATCCCAAAAACAGCTCCATGTCGTCTTCGAACTTTGTTTGCGTCAACTGACGCAAACGACCGAATTTTTTGCGTCAGCCCAAGTTTTTTTCGTCACTGACGCACTATTTTGCGTAAAAAACCCTGATTCAAATTTCAAATCAATTTGAGGCATTCACTTACGCTAACTTAATTTTGATCTGCTGAGCAATCAATCATCTCTGAGAATAAGTGTCACCTGTCACTGTCACTCTGTCAGTATCACCACAGAGAAAAAAATATTTCGGTTGTAGAACGGTAACCTTCCAAAAATTGAAAGTTTACTGTTTGCCTGCATCCTGTCAGTAAACTACATTGTATCACAAAAAAAGTAAATTAAGTCAGCATTTGCAAAGCAGTTTGTAATAGTCTTTGGTGAGATGATCGCAGAAATAATAACAAAGCGCTTATTCCAGCTCAGTTATTACAATAATCAGCACGTACACTAGAACACTTTCAAGATTCAAAGTATGATGAAAGACTAAAAATACCACGCGAAAGATCACAACAATTTTCTCATGCAAATTACGAAAGTGAAATAAAAAAGCGCTATAACGATTGCACAATCGTTAATTACATGATGGATTGAACAGCAAACACTCGTGCCGATTGCTTTCTGTGTATTAACTGAGCCGTACGTACGTATGAATACAGAACTTGAATAGAATAAAACTCACGAACGTTTCTCATTAGCCATGAAAGAATATTTGAATTGGAGCACGAAACTACAACGGCAACGGCTACTGTTAAATATGCAAGTCGGAATTTTAGCTATTGCAGAAGTTTTCATCGACATAACATCTTAGTTAAAACAAACACAAATTTCAAAACGCAAAAAATAAAACCATGAAGAAGCACAACCACTGACTGTCCAAAAAACAGAATGAACTCATGGCTTGGTTCCTTTGTGTGCCGGGCTCCACAAAATAAACTTCCAACTGTCATGGAATTTGAGACCACCCACGTGAACGTTTCACTGTTCACTTTTCACTGTTCACTTTTATAGAATTCGTTTCTTTGCTGTTGCTGGACAGTGAAAGGTAAATAAAATTGTTCAACTACTCAACTTTTTGATTTTTACATAATTTATTGAACGCTAAAACCAAATTTTCTCCCAAACTTCCTTGTGTACTTAGCTAATTGTCACCATGTCACTATTTGGTCATTTTGACCGTCGTACTAAATGTTTTGAGTTAGGTGACTTCTGGAGTCAATTTAAGCGTTGAAATGACTTTGGATAAACTGAATTGTCCTTACAGAAATTGTTGTGTTGTGATTTAGAACATGTTTTTCAGTCAGTTGGCCAAATTATGACATCTTGTTGTTTGGTGTGTCATGTGTGTTTGATGTCCACAACGGAGTCACGATTGGGGAGGTGTTGGTCAATGCTACATGTATATGATCGTTTTTCAGATAGCCGCATCCCGCATGTGACTTCATCGCCTTACTACTGAACTTCTGCTATGTGTGTGTGTGTGTGTGTGTGTTAGTAAACTTGCGTCTGTCAGTTGCCCGCAACCGCAACATGATCATGAAATCTGGTACGTGTTTTTTCCACATTTCCTGTCATGTCGTGTCGTGACACCAGAAATGCATGTAGCAATATTATCACCGAAAAAAAGAAGAAAACGTCTATCAGAAACCCGAAATAATACAATGTAGCTGATAACCAAGACTGATGAACATTGATGGAGGTGCAGGTAGGGTTAGGGGCTTTGAAAAAAAAATTTTTTTTTCCGTTTAAAAAAAAAATTTGGATTTTTTTTCAAACTTAAAAAAAAAATTGAAAAATTTTTCTTCTACTTTGCTCTGAAAATTCGATTTATGGCATAATTTTTTGAAAGTTCAAACCAAATTTTCTTCCCAACTTCTTTGTGTGCTTAGGTACATGTCATTATTTGGTCATTTTGACCGACGTACTCCATGTTTTTCGATTTGGATGACTTCTAGAGTCAATTTTTAGCGTTGAAATGACTTAACTGAATTGAAATATCGTTTCAGAAATCGTTTTCTTGCAACTTAGAACATGTTTTTTCAGTCGGTAGGCCATGAGATGAACATGATATTTTGTTGATTGGCGTATGTTATAGGTCTACAATGGAGTTGTGCGATATATTGTTAAACAATTGGAGCGGAGATGTTGGTTAATACCACATCACACGACCGTTTTTCAGATACCCGATAACATGGCCACATGTTAAAACTTGCGTGCTGAGCTAAACTAACGTGTTAAACTTGCGTCTGTCAGTTGCCGTGTCATGGTACGTGTTTTCGATACGATGATTTGAAGAGTGGGCTCTCGCCATGTGGCAGATAGCATAGCTGGTTGAACCTGAAAGTAAGTGTCTTGGGGGGGGGGGGGCGACCGGGTCGACAGGGGTTGCCGACTTAGCTACAGCAAACAGGAATTTTTGAACACAGTCAAATTTTGGTAATTTTCTAAAGAGGAACAACTAAGAACGGTTCAATATTCAAGTACACGTCGAAAATTGTCCTGTTTTACTGTTGAAAATGCAACTTTCCCTCTATGAAATGGGCATAATTTCAATAAAACACGATTTTCGCTCTTATAGTTTTCCGGATCGTTCTGAAAATAGTCTAGATGAACTCAGCTCGACGAGACGGTTCGAACAAACCTAACTTGTAAAAAAAAATTTAAAAAATTTTTTTTTTAATTTAAAAAAAAATCCGGATTTTTTTCCCCTAACCCTAGGTGCAGGGCATGAGCAGGAGTAACAAATAAGAATGCGTTGAAACACAGAAAACATACAGATTTCCAACGCATGAAAATGTTTTGCTTGATAAACCTCAGCTTGTCAACTCCAATTCTACTGGACTTGTAACTCGTAACTTCGTAACTGAAAATCTGCACGCGATCCGGGGAATTAAACGAAATGTACAAACAAACCTCAAATGTACAGTGATTTCCGGGTTATCTACTACAGCATCATTCTATGATGTTCATCTGAAAAAGCTAACGGTATAGAGTGAATTATATATCACAAAACTATGTTTTTCCATTACGTCAAATGGCGCTAAAATGTTAATATTCGTCAGTGCTTAAAATTAATTGCAATGGGACTATCAGAAAGTAATGAGACATTTTGTTCGCCTCATGAGACATTGATAACAATCTTCAGCTGTCTTTTCAGAAAAACTATACCATACTTTTGCCAACAAACTGTAACTCTTTCTGAGTCTAGAGTCGATTCAATATGCTTTCGTCCCAAATGAATAGTTTGACAAATGTTTTCAAAGACCCGGAATGAAACCGTTGCATGGGTGTAATAACGAGCCACTGGAGAAAATAATGTTATGTGTTTTGTTCAATTCTCTTTGACTTTTTGTGATTTGAAAAATGAATGTTAAAATGACCGCAGGCAAACTACATTGTAACGAAGGCTTTGTAATTTAGCAAATGAGAATAAACAGCAGCGTAACAGAAATATTGCAAGATGTACATACGTAACGTATGATTTGTCTATGCAGTGATT
The DNA here is from genome assembly GCA_030248135.1 of Theristus sp. LFF4_11. NCBI lineage: Eukaryota > Metazoa > Nematoda > Chromadorea > Monhysterida > Xyalidae > Theristus > Theristus sp. LFF4_11. Next base: position 157,894 of record JASANC010000791.1, on the reverse strand, counting down.
AATTCTATCTTTTGACATCTGGCATATAAGAACCCGAAATCAGCACTTTCACAGTTGCTTGATAACTGTCAAATATAGTAACACAGACAAAATCTCAGAATTTTTTCAATACAGTTTCAAGAATTACTACGCGATCTGTATGAGTTATGGCTTAAAATTTTAACAAAACTTCGTCAACTACAGTTTTTCTTCATTCTTCTAAAAACGTGAAGTTGGTCTCAAATCTCGAGTTTGGTTCAACATTTAGGCCTGAAATTTTAAACACTGCTTAAGAAATCTTTGCCGTTAATTATGTTAAAATTTTATTTGAAAGTTTTAAAGTTTTGGTGCACAGCAACATTCAAGATAGAAAAAATCGGACAAATTGTGTTTCTTGGCCTAAAGCTAACCCAGAGGTTTGTAAATTCAAACGCATGTTCCATTTTTTCATAAAAGGTTTGCAGAAGCTAATTTGTAACGTTCTCACTTGTGCTAACCTGCTCTGGGATCTGTGAAAGGTTAGAGTTGCAAGGAATAAAAGGATATGAAAAATCATTCCTAAGTTTTGCTCACTACTAGTGCATTTAACTTTCAGATCAAGTTGGTGGCTTTTCTTCATGAAACCCATTTTTATTTAAAAGACTGAACCGAAAAAAACTGCATCTGTAATAGTTTCAGTAAAATGAAAAGGGCAGACCACCTGTGCTTAAACTCGCAAATGGACAATAATCATCAACGCGTACATTTGTGACGGTCGATTTGCAACCTTGAAGTTTGAAACGTTGCTGTGCTAGTTTGCTTCAAGGTTTTCAAATGAAATTTTGTTACAATTAATAGCAAACATTTCTAGAACTGGGTTTCCAATTTCAGACTCAAACGTTGAACTAAACTCGAGAACGAGCCGATTTGCCCATTGTAGTTTTTTATGAGTCACCCTGTCTGTACAATTAAGGGCAAACTAAAAAATTAGTACTAGAAACTCAGTCCAAAAGTTCAGTCATAGCACAATCTAAAAAACTTTTAAAATAATATGCATCGCACAGATCTTTCCTCTGTTGTTCTATTCCTGTTGTTCCTATCGCAGTGAACGGATAATTTAATTTGCGGGATAACTTTGTTCGTACACAGAGTCAATAAACAACACCTAACTGAGCAGTCGTCGCTTCTAAAGTACGGTTCAAAAGTTCCAAACCAGGACAATATGATGTAAGTTGAAAAAATTCTGAAATACTTACAGCAAGACAAGGATGAGACCGCTATGGCGTGGCGTGGTGTGAAAAGGATATGCGGCGGCGATTGAATTTATGATACACTTTCGAGCGGCACATATGCAGTTACGTCCGTGCATGAAAAGAAACACGAACAGGACGTCATCACCATCTTGTACAAAATAAAATAAAACGCATTGCACTGGACGAGCCGAAGATCTCAGTCGGGTATAGCAAGAGAAAGGAAATGGAAAGAAAAAGAGAAAGTGGATTGAGTCTGCCGACAGCCGACACTTATCGGCACGGAGAAAAAATGCTGAACTTTTTTGCACGCATTTCACAGCACACCCATACACATTCATCCACACCAATGAACAGTTTTTGAATTATCCCACTCATAAGAGTGGGGTAAATACAGCCACCGGTAAACAAGAAACTCGACCATTTATAAGCTTAGATTATGGATCCGAACAAGGGTTCCAAAAAAATAAGAACCCATTTTTTAAATTAAAAAAAGGAAATCTAAAGGAAACAGCTGCATTCTAACCGCGCTGAGTCGAATTTTAAAATTTAAATTAGGCCATTTCAAGCCATTAGCAAAAACTTGTATGAAAATTATCCCTCCAACCCAACCCAAATATGGGCATACTTTCTGCAGCATGTGGATCCAAAACCAGGTCGTGTTTTCTGTTTCAAATCATTTTTCTGAGTTCCATAGTGGTTTCTTAAATACTTCAAAAAAGAAACGGACTGGTTGACGTTGTTGTAGGTTGATGGATAACGCCGCGCTACTTCGACACTATCGGCATTCTTATTTAAAATTTTAAACTTTTTTGATTTTCGATCAGATGTTGCTTGCAACTTTCCTAATTTTAAACCTAATCCAAAGCCAAGCCTTTTTGATAATGTGAAAACGGATCAAATTTTTTTCGCATTTTTTCTTTCCTGTGTTCAAGAGGAAAAGGACCACCGTACATGTACTCATGTACTTTTCGAGACGATCAATCGGTAACAGCCAAGCGTTGACAAGCAGTTTTCTTTACCTCAGAAACACGTAATTTTTCCGTTTTTTTGCTGTCTAGTCCATTAATGAGCTAGTGAAATCAATTGCGGAAGCTTGCATCTGAAGTTTTCTAGTCTTTCTTTGGCCTGAAAGTACAAATTGTCAAAAAGAATCTGCCAAATATAGAGTCCACCGTCCACACAAAATTCTAAGCCTAAAATCATTGTGGTAAGTGACAAAATAAAGTGACTTTCTGTAGAAAGAGTCTTAAACGCGTTTTTAGAAAAAGGTACAGTTTTAATGGGTAAACTTTGTTTTTTTTAATATTTAAAAAATGAATTTGAAAAATCCGGATTAAAATTTTTAAAGTTCAAAAACAATTTCAAACCCCACACCGAACCTCACCCTCAAACAAGCAAAAAGAAGGTATAACAGAACTGTTTTCTTAAATGAATATTATAAAAACCGGAACATTCTTGCTTTTAAAAACACTCACTTGACTCGTTTGGTGTCTTAGTTTTTCAACAATTTAATTTTTTACCCCTCAGCAAAACATATGCAAAAACGAACAAATTTTCAAAACACCACGACCGTTCAAATTTGATAAGCTTCATGTAATCTTTATGTTTAAATCAACCTTCCTTCGCCTCGAACTTTTTTCATTTCAATTGAAAGTGATTCATTTCGTCAATGAGTTTTTATGTTGAGAATCAATCGATTTTTAAAATCCTGAATCAATTCAGTGCGTATAAAAACACGGTAAATTTTAAGGATTATCGTCGAAGTCCCACGTTCACATGACACGATCAAAACACGAAATCATCACAAAATTAAACGTTGGATGTCAAGATGCCTGCTGGCCTGACTACACAAACAACACACAACTCACCCTAACGAGTTTAGTCTCTCAATCGGAACCAGCTGCTGGTCTCAGACCGTGAAGATAATAAAACTCATACATGTACATAGATACACTAGGCTGGTTACAAAACACGGATAAATTCCATACGCTAAAACGTACTAATTCTACTCCTATTCAACCGCAGCACACGACAAAAACTGACTCGGACAATAAACTTCCTGTCAAGAAAAGAACTGATGCTAATTGAAAGCTTGACCAAAAAACCAAAAAAGCTTTATAGCAACTCCTTCTAAACAACAACAGATTGTACAAGTGTTGTGTTAACTCCACGAAGTTTTCGGTTTGTTGGTGGCGTCATATCCTTGTCATCATGTTCTCCCTTGCTAGGATTTAAACATACGTCACGAGAAAATACATCTTAGTCGTATTTGATCCATTTGCTCCCAGAAGACAATCACTCAATTGATTAGGGATAAAAGTCAACTTTTGCTAAAGAAACAAGCACGCACCGACAAAACATAATCTCTTTCTGATTAGTTGTTTAAGGTTCTAATCTTCAAAAAAGACAATCACTCAATTGATTAGGGATAAAAGTCAACTTTTGCTAAAGAAACAAGCACGCACCGACAAAACATAATCTCTTTCTGATTAGTTGTTTAAGGTTCTAATCTTCAAGCATAAATGGCCTTTATTTGACTTCTTATTTGAGGTTTCACACAAACAATAATATCGCTGAGCCATGCAAACGGAACTCCAAAAAAACAAAGCTCCAAGACCCGTTTAACTATGTGGGTTGGCCGTTTTCACGCCCTTTAGTCCCAGATGAATTCGCGATTTCATGCGATGCATCAAATCTACATAAAGTCAGATAAAATCGAAAAATGCATGCACGTACAAGCACTATGGCCAGCGCCAGACCAATCAGACCACACACTGCAAGCTTTCACGAACACATTTTCGTGTCTGTTGACAATTGACTGATGTCCGTAAAAAAACCATGACACTTCTATTGCGATGGTGTGTTCTGCCACCAAGAAAGCAGTTGAACCTGTTAGCTTCCATCGCGTCAGAAGACTTGTAAGTTCTGCTCGTATGTCTATTCAATTGGTTATGTTCAAGTTCAACAGTACCGACTGATGTTAGATCTCTAAAAACTTTTTCCAAACGCTGTTTTCAAATCTTCTTTGAAATCAGCTGAACAACACTCGGTTTGCATTACTATTTAATTTGTCCAATGAATCCTGGCTCAGTTCAACCACACTCATACTTGGTCCAATAAAGCTAACTAGTATAGCAGCTGGTTGTACATCAGTCAGGCACACAATACGTCAACATCGCTTACGCAATTAGAAACAAAAATGGTCACTTATTGTTTTGACAGAATCACTGCACAGGGTGCCGTAAATAAAGCATATTATCACTAACTCACAAGGTTCGATTTCGAACGAACTCCAGTTGAATCGACTCAAAAATCAGGAACGCAAAAACACTGTTCAGAATCATCTTACCGCTTAAAAGTGTATTAACACTATGGTGTTTTTGATATTTTGAAAAAGCAAGCAAGTCATGCTATTTCTGTTTCTTAATTGTAGCTTCAAACTTTCAGCAACTGATCATTTATTGTGCACATTCATTCATTTATTAAACACCCTGTTTCAAATAGGTACACTTTTCATCACAGCCGCATCGGGAGCTAAAGCAGGCGTTTAACATCGAAGCAGTGTGGTGTAGGTGTACGTGTAGGTACTTGATACATAGGGCATTCAAAATATTTGCGCAAAAACTCAGCTCAACTACGCGGTTCCGTGCTTTCTATCAAAGTCAATATTACTCCATGAATGCTTATTCAATTCTGAAGGCTATGCGTACTCATCAAAGTAGTTTTTGTCCACTGAACGACTGCAAAATTTAACCAATTTGATTCCCGTGAAAAAATGCATCGTGAGAAATGACGCGGATAGCGGTCTTTCCCATGCACGTAAAACTACAACAAATACTACAGCAGAAAAAACCTCAAATTGAATGATGAACATCTTTTTTAAGCTTGCTGGGCCCAGTTGCATATTGCATAAACTATGAATCCCTTTGAAGAGCGTCATCTTGTTGTTATCTTAACCAAGGACTGATCCTTGAGCTGCGTCCGCTAACAACGGTGTCAGAGATGCCATGTGTTGCAGTTACAATGAGTTAGTTCCCTGATACCGGGTAGGTACTCTGTCTTTTTGTACGGAAGTAAGATACTGCAAAAGCGCATCAGCAACAGTGTTATTCTATCTTGCTCCCTCAGGAAAACGGTCTTCGTTGTTGTACCGTGCATGTGTACGTTTTGCACATTATGCTGAACAACCGGGATGATTCTGGCACAATTTAAAAAGTCAAGTCATAACATGACTAACTTTATCACATAAGAACTCATTGTTGAAATTTTCCATGTGCTGTTGTACTGCGTGAAAAGTCCATATTGTTTTAACTCATGTTGAACTCCTACTCGAGTTGAATTAACTGACGGTTTCGAACTAATGACTTACAAACTGTTCAAATTACAATCATTAAATATCACCAGGATCGTATCAATCAGTCGCTAATTGTTCAACGTTCTTAATTACGTGATCTCGAGGCACGCTTTGGAAAACCTGGAACAGAATGGCATTCGTTTCCATGCGTTCCTGGTGGCATGAAAATAATACAGCAATTACTGATCAATGATTTACCACGAGCAAAGTATACTTGCTGTGTTAGTGACGCTTTACTCATTCTGTTTAGCTGTGTTAACATGCAGACAGGCCGCTTTTGTTTTGTTCAGTCAGTGCGTGCGTTTGTCGCTTCATCTGCAGGCTAGTACGACGACTGCCATGACGCACGTTTGCATTTGACACACAAAAACACGCAGCCAGAGACACGTTTTTTCCGGCCAGCTGCCAGCATATTCTCCTAGAGTTGCGTTTGCCATGCGTGTGTTCTGCAGCAGATTGCCAAAAGCAATCCACTAGAATACCACCGTGGCCGTGTCGTCGTTCGGCGCCATTTGCAGCGCCGTGTCAAGCATTCTTTTGCGACTAGTTTGCTCATTTTGTCTGTTTAGTTTTCTGATCATAATTGCTCATCGTGGATGCTTTTGTATCACTATTTATGTGCACAGCCGCTCCACAAATTATCGTTGTTTGGTCTTGAAAATTTCTCAGTTGTGTATTACAATTTGGCATGTTTGTTGTGGTGGAATTACAAAAACTGCAACTCAGCGCTCTCCCACCTACTGTTTATATCTAACAATAAAAATTGGAACATAAAATGCTACATTGCTGTCTTGGGTAAAAAAATTAATCGCATCACATTCGCTCATATATTTTCTTGATTAGAGCCGCCTTAAAAGTACCTTGTTGCAATTTTACAGCTATTCTCTCTGACCGTGAATTACGAGCGAAACGCTTTCACTGACATTTATTGCTGTGCTCCATATTTCTCGACACTGTTTCTTCAATGCACGCTCGAACAACATAATCACAAATTTTCTTTCCCCTCTTACGAAATGTTCCAAATGTTTGATGAGACACGCCACCAATTCGAAAAGACTGGCTGGTCACCACCAGCATAGCTGAGAGCAATTTCCAATCAACAATCCTGTCGTTGTTCAAATACTTCATGATTTCTGACGAAAAGCTCCAACACAGGGAAGAAATCGAAAAGAGAGAAAAGTTCCTAGCCTTGTTTTGCTGCAGTTTGTGTAACAAGGAGTAGAAACTATAGAAATAGAAACTCTTGGCAAAACCGCTGCCATACTCAACCGGAGCCAGAGCCAGTGCAAATGAATAGGAATGTTTATTTCAGTTAAATATCTGAATTTGCTACAAAAAAATCAAACTTTCTTTTCTGCGGAAAAGTTCCAAATCAAAAAGTACTCGGCTAGGGCATACCGATCAGCCAATCTAAACAAACCCGATCGGTGCAATGCAACATTAATAAGAGTTTTAGTTTGGAGTACCCGCTGGTCTAAAAAACAAAATCAAAATCAAACTGCTGCGTTTCAAATCAAAACGCAAAAAAACATAAATGAGGGGTGCTTTTTTCTATAATTGCTGTTTTGTGGTTTCTTGATTTGTTTCTTGTCCAGTTTAATTTTTTTTGCTCAAGACCATTGTCATTTTCGTATTTTCTTGAACAGTACTTCGTTTAAATTTGAAAGAATTCAATTGCTTATCGCTTGGGGAACATTCAAAACACCGTTGCTGTGTTTAGCTGATCAAATTGTTTGTTTTGATTTAGTTCATTCGCGTCTGCGTTTTCCGATCGTGCTGAACTTTAAAATACTGATACCACTACTTTTCCCGAATCTAGCCTAACTCTTGGTCTACTCCGCCGACCGGGACCAATTTGGCCATTTGACGCCTGACCACTTTACACAAATTTGGACAAAAGTAAATTCGAACTGTTCCCAACACTCGAGCAGTGTTTGAAAATATATTTGAACCATGCTCCAACTGCTGTAATCATAACTCTGCAAATTTGCATGAAATGATGGTTTTACAAATTGAAGATCTTCCCAAAGCAAAATGGTTGAAGCAGAATGGTTGAGCAAAATTATTGTCTTTTCAAAACAAACTTTTTGTTTTTTTTTCATTTCTTCTGGTGAAAGCGATGGCCAATTAAAACTTTTCTGAAATAACCTTTGTTGAAAAAAACTGGTGATCGTGAGACAGCGCTTGTGCGCATTCCACAATCAAGTTTGAGTCTTATTAACAAATGAAGAACAATAAAAACTGACCGAATGACGATTTCTGTTTGACACGGCTGCGCGCGCATCCAGTCCAGGCTGTATGTCATGTATTTGACCCTTCTCGTGTTGTTTCAAGCATCCACAACTGGTTCGGTAACGTCGCAGCAACACATTGAAGTATTGAAGATGTCGCACGAGCACTGCTGAAAAGAAGACTAAGTGAGTCAGTTCAGTTCAGTTGCAAAATTAGATTTTTTCAGAATTGGGATGGGGGTTCTTTAAAAAACCAAAATTAAAAAAAAACACAGATAAAACCAAATATGCTCCGAAAACGTCATTGTTGGCACAATTTTTGGAAAGTTCAACAAAAGTTTCTTTGGCATTACCTTGTAAAACCGTCGGCAGTCGATTTTCGACCGTTTTACTAATTGATTTTAGGCTTGAACAACGTTTGGATTTTTGGAATGAAGTTTTTGAGCGTCGCAAAAGCGAAAAAATATCATGGGGGTAGGGTTGTTAAAAAAAACAAAAATCGTCATTTTTGTTTTTTTTTTTAATTTTTTTTTTTAAAATTTCAAAAATCAAAGTTGTGCTAAATCAATCAGGGAGTCCGAAGAACCACATATGATATGCAAGCGCCTCCCGAATGACACCCGTGTGGCGGAACTTTGCAGATTTTGTTTTGGTGACCTCAATTACCCCTTTTCCAAACCGTCACCATGCCTCTTCTTGTGTTTTGACCTCCAAAACGTCACTAATTGTCCCCAGCTAAGCTAATGCTAAAGTGAAGACAAACATACCGCCTTGAAATTCGATCAATTCTTCTGATGGTGTCGCGACGACACGACACGAAGCAGCAACCAGACAACGTAGCGCTTGCAAACGGTGCAGCGAGCACAATCGGACGCTCTGCGAGGCTAATCGTCACCTTATCTGCATCGGAAATGGCAGGCTAAGCTTTGGGACGCTCAAAAACTTCATCGCAGATGTTGTCGAAGCCTAAAATCAGTCGGTAAAACGGCCCAAAATCGACTGCTAAAGGTTTTACGAGGTATAATCAAAGAAAATTTTTGTTGAACTTTCGAAAAATTGTGCCAAAATTGAGGTTTTCAGAGCATATTAGAGGAAAATTTTTCGAATTTTTTTTTTTTAAAAAATCGGCATTTTTGTTTTTTTTTAATCACTTTTTTTTTAATTTTCATTTTTGTTTAACAACCCTACATGGGGGTGGCCGGGTGCGTAATGCATCATTATTAAAACAGCTGCATCTGCAGTTCCGGTGCTCCTCCTCCATAACACAGGAAAGAAAAAAATGCAAAAACTAAATTGATCATTTTCACCTTATCAAAAAGGCTTGGCTTAGGATTAGGATTAGGTTTAGGATTAGGAACCTACAACGACTCATTACAAGCAACCTCAGATCAAAAGTCAAAAAAATCACTTTTAAGAATGTATACAAATCGCCGGGTGGGGGGGGGGTTAGGGTTGTTAAACAAAAATGAAAAAATTTTAAAAAAAAGTGATTAAAAAAAACAAAAATGCCGATTTTTTTTAAATTCGAAAAATCAGTAGCGAAAGTGCGGGGGGGAGGTGGGGGGGGTCAGCCGAAAATCCTGCCCGTGCACGGGCAGATACCCGTGTACCCCCCTCCCCCCCTTTACCTCGACACGGGTACTAGACTCCCCGCACCCCCCACAGAAAATTTTGAAAAATGCACCCCCCCATGGGGGGGTCCTACGGTACCATCGTTTGGACCCCCCACTTTCTGGTCGGCGTCCAGTGTCACGTTTGGGGGGTGTCGCGTGCGTGACCCCCCACCCCCCCCCACGCGGAGGTCGCGGGTGCTCTGGGGGGTGTAGTGCAGTACCGTGGGCGGGGGGTGGGGGGTAGCCCCCCCCCCCAGCCCAGAGCACCAGAGACCGTCGGGTGGGGGGGTGGTGGGGGGGGCACCCCCCCCCCAAAATTTTCTGCACACCCTAAATTTTTTTTTGAAAATCATGATTTTTTGTCTATAAAGTCCATAATATAAGCTGAATATATGATAACTTGACCATCTTCATTGTAATTTCAAAGATTTTGCAGCAAAATTTAGCGTTTTTCCTTCAAAATTTAAGCGAAAAAATATCATGGGGGGGTGGGAGAACGGACCCCCCGAAAGAAAATTTAAAAAAAAATGCACCCCCATAGTTGTTCTAGGGGGGGCCTGGGGGTGGTCCGCCCCCAAAAAAATTTTCGAATCTATCTCTATCAGACAGGCTTTTTCGGCTCAACTATTATCTATCTAAAAAAATTTCTCAGCCAGCTATCTATCTGAAAATTTTTGTCTTCGAAGACATAAAATGAGTCAATTTTTGACCAAAATTGACCATTTTTGCTCGTAATTCTTGAAAATTTCGCTAATTTTAGGTAAAATACGCTTTTATACTTGATTTTTAGTGTATTTTTAGCATTATTTTGCTGTTTTTATAGCTTTTTAGCGTTTTAGCTATCTATCTATCAAATTTCAAAATTTTGACCGCCCCCCCCAAAGTCACATAACCCCCCCGCGCCCCCCCCCCAAAATTTTCCAGCTATCTATCTATCTGGAAAATTTGCTCCAGCTATCTATATCGCCCCCCCAACCCCTCGGCTCTGGAACAACTATGTGCACCCCCCATGGGGGGTCCCACGTTACCATAGTTTGGACCCCCCTCACTTTTTGGTCGGCACCCCCCACGGCACCATACCCCCCTTCGAAATTTTTTTGGGCCCACGGTACTGCCCCCCATCCCCCCCCATGATATTTTTTCGCTTAAATTTTGAAGGAAAAACGCTAAATTTTGCTACAAAATCTTTAAAATTACAATGAAGAATATCAAGTTATCATATGTTGAGCTTATATTATGGACGTCAGAGACGAAAACTCATGATTTTTTAGCAAAAAATCATGATTTTTGGATGGTCCGAGAAAATTTTTTGGGGTGTCAATGTAACTTTGATGCATGTAGTGGGGGGGGGGGGGTGGTGGTGTGAAGTGTCAACCAAGTTTCAAGGGGGGTGTGGTGTTGTGAGACCCCCTCCCCCACCCCTACCACGCGGAGGCCTCGGGTGCTCTGCGGGGTGTACGGTACCTCCACCCCCACGTCTTAGGGTTCGAAGAAAAAGTGAAAATCCAAATTTTTTTAATTTGAAGATTTTTTTAATGTTTTTAATTATTTAAAAAATTCCAAAATGCGGGAGGAAAACCTGATGGTCGACAAAAAGAGGCGCATTCGAACCGCGCTGACACGCTGAGTGTCAAACCAAGTTTCTCACTGATTTTACAAACCCATATTCTACCTTTTATATGCGTCTTCCGCATTTTTAGATAATATTGGAATTATCCAGGCATTCTTGAAAAAGGAAAACTCCTAGTATGCGACTGATCCCGCCCTGATATAGAATACAAAGGTTGCCTTATTTATTCGCCATTTTCTACACTAGTTTTTTTGCACTTTCTCATAACCTCAACAATCAAAAATTTGGTTGCGTGCTTCCTTTTTCGTTTTTCTGTTCCATCAGTGACGCAAATAAAACAGTTTCAATTTGTCTGTTTGCCTTGATTTTCTCATATTGTTCGACAGAATTCAAGCGAGCAAATTGTCACAACAAAAAAACGATTGTATGTCCAAGTATTATTTATACATTCATGAAAAGAAAGTTCCATGTTTTTGTTGTCATAATATGTTCATGTGTGATGTCTGAAAAGTCTCAAAAATCAATCACGGAGCACACAAGCACGTTGTTGCCTTTGACGTCGCTGTGCATTTCCTTTGACCAATTGATTCCGGATGCAAGGCCAGTGGCACCACACAATTGCAAACAGCAAGACTTTGGTTTCTTTGGATTGCAAATGAAATTTTTGAGGTATAACATTTACATTTGTTGTGTTATTCCGAAAAGCCTCGAAAAATTTGTTTCACTTCATTGAAACGTTTTAAGAGTTCGATTTCACATTGTTTAGGTTTTGTTTTTTGATTTTCAAGTGTTGAAAGTTGAAAGTTATGACGGAGGACAGCATATTATGTGCATTTATATAAACTGGCACGTCACATCATTAATTCAAGAGTTTTTTACCGTCTATTCTTGTTCATCTCTTCCTATTACCAACTCCACATGCTTTAACATAAGCTGTTGCAGTTAAGTTATTCATTCACTTCAGAACCAGTCATTATCTGGCACAGAAATTTTCTGCACACCAAGTGCAAGCAACTCCAAGGATCCAAGGATATGGTGGTTTTGTTTTGTTTTTTTTGTCGTGCAAAAGCTTCTGCGCTTTTCGTATACCGTATTACCCCCAATAAACCCCCATGGGGGATTAATACGTCAGCGATTTTTAGGGGTGGGGGTTTATTGGTGGGGGGGGGGGGGATTATTGGTGGGGGGGAGGGTTTATTTACAAAAAAATTCTAGGGGTGGGGGTTTGTTGAAAAATGGCAAAAATACATTGCATGGTAGGCAAGAAAGTCGCAGAAACTTCTACTCTACATAGAAATTTCCTTTTATAACAGCCTTTTGTAATGAAATTACTATTAACTCACCCATTTGGGGCCTTTGGTAGCACAATTTCATCATTTTCACTGCAACCAGCCACTGAATTCACTGGGTATGTGTTTCAAACAGGTCTCCAATAATCCCCCATGGGGGATTATTTGTGGGGGGGGGGGATTATTCGGAAACTGGTCGGGGGGGGTGGGGGTTTATTGGTGGGGGGGGGGATTAATGGTGGGGGGTTTAATGGGGGTAATACGGTATCAGCAGCAACTTGAAACTTTTTACTTTTAACTCGTATGGTTATGCAGAGCCGCATATTTGTTCGATGGGAGTACACTTGTGTTGTGGTTGGTGGTCAATTAGTATTCCAAATTCCTTTTCAATTTTCGGCACGTGGTTCTTGTTCACAAAAAAATCGACACGAGTAAAACTGAACCAAATACATAAAAGGCATTAGTTCCGTATGAGTTCCTCCTTTCGTTTCCGTTGTCATCAGAAAGTTTTTCAGTAGAAAAGCACAACATTTTTCAGTTTTGGATTGTTTCTGTTGCTCAACACCCCCATTAACTGATCTAACAAAAAGCTGAGCTCACAGTTTCTGGGTGAATGCTGATACACAGATGGCATGAAGAGCGTTTTCAATATTCATATTCTATTTTCAATTAGCGTTACAATCTGTAAACAACTTATTCAGTTTCTTTCATTTCACGTTAACATTATCATAAGTTCCGTTTTTTCAAGGTCGGTTTTTCAAACAATTGCACATTGAAACGTCCGAAAAGCCGCATCATGCACTGTTGCAACAACGACGCCCAAAGTGTGCGCAGTCGCTGATTGTCGTGAAACGAACTGCGCAGACGTTTTTTCTCTTCTTCTCGGCGTACATAAAAAGCAGAAATGCTTGTAAAATGAGCACTATCTCTGTCGGATGGCGTCATTTGCAAGTGAAGCAAGTGTACATACGTACATGTCATGCGTCGTACACATTCGCAGCTGCAGCAGTTTCTGCATTTCCTTGTACGCCAAAGCAGCTTTTCGTGCGTCTTTCCTTCGGCCAACAGCGGCGCGCACTCACGCAGTCACTCACTAATGCTCTCACGGAGCTGTCATCATCAACGTTGGTAAAGTTTTTAGTTGCAAACGACACACACCGGCCGAGCCGGTTATCGGAAATGTTCGTACAGCTGGTTTTTCTTTTTCAATGATGAAAAACCGAAAACAAGAAACATTACGGAACTGATAATCGTATACGGGGGTTCGAGCGTGGGAGACACCGCGACGACTCAAGCAATGTCTTTCTTCATAAGGTTCGGTGTTATGCCGAGAAGGGGTCCAGTCGAGAAGGTACGTCATCCTGATCATGGCCTGGTATCGAAAACAACATGGACCGTGGGCTTCCCAAAGTTTTCTGTTGCTGTGCAAACAGTTTTTTAGTGATTTAGAAACAACGTTTGCGTGGCGCGCCGTGATTGAATTTGCGATTTTCAGTTCTGTATCCGTGTGCCATTGAGCTCTAATGCCTATTCCGCGGGTTACTCTCCTCCTTTTGGCCTATTATTGGTCAATATCCGTGTTTCGGCGCCCCGCAATTGCATTAGAGACACAATGATCCAGATGTGCTCGACAACGTGCATTTAGGACAATCACTCCCGACAATGAGATTGTTTTTCTGTGGTGTTTTTATTCAGCTGGTACAGTACATGTATCACAGCTTTTTTCGGTTTTTCGATTGTGCCAGAAACGGCAGGCAGGCATTTTTAAACATTTCGAAATTCTATCCGTAACAACTTTAACAAATGTGAATGCGGGTGGCATTTTTTGTTAAAATTGCTTTTTCCGTTCATGAGGAGCCCGTCACCCTTTCGAATTTTTCAATCTCCTCCCTAAGCTGCCTTCTGAACGGGAGACCATCATTTCTTGTTCACGATTTTTCAGAAAAAACGAGACAAAATATTATCGTGTTCGAAATGTCACTGCATCAGTGTCCCCTTTCAAACTTGTTACCGACTACGCCGCAGAGACTGTGCAAAAAACGCAAAAAGCAATGACATAAATATGAAATTCCGTTCTACCGTAAATCCGAACAATGAAACGCGATACACATGGGAGCGCGCAGAAGAGTTGTACGAAAAGCGTTGTTGCCCGGTGCGTGTTGACGGAGTGTGAGGCAAAAAACATTGGAGAATTCCGTTGAAGTGCGGCGACGAAAGAGAGAAACCCAAAATTACTTGTGGACAGCTTCTCGTGCGATGAAACATGCTGCGTGCTTTTCAACCGAGCCCTCCTTAACTCCGTCATCACAGCTGTTCGTCACATATCCACACATGATCGAACATTGTTTATTTGACAGCTTTAGTGGCTCTGCTTAAGCTGCTTATATTACTCTTAAAACTGTTTGCACCTGCTTTCAAATGACGAAATTCAGGTCATTATTGCAGGGTGTGTGTACACTACGTCAATAAGTGTCAAATGGACACAATTGTGTTGACAACATCAGTTCTCAGTTGCTCACAGTTGCATCATATAGTTTTTTTTGTCGTTTGCGCTCATTCACACTTAAAAATGTCAATGTACATACCATTCTGCGTGAAAACTCATACCATACATTTTTGACAAAAAAACTGTGGTTTGAAGAACCCAAGTGATGCACCACGAAAACTTGAAATGCTGCCTTGGATGCGTTTGCAGGCAAATGAGCAGCATCGCCACCGTGATCACAAATGGCACATGGCATTAACAATGGCATGGCACAACTTTTGGCATAAAGATAGCCTGGTATGAATTTTGGTGCAAAGAATGGTTTGTGAAAGAAGCCTTTTTAGTAGGCAGTAGTGTTTGTAGGCAGTGAATGTGATTAGACTAAATAATCAGATCAGCCATTCTATTTCAGTCATAAGTTATCCATTCGCTGAAACATTCAATTAGAAATTGTAGTTTGTTGTTAAATAAACGTGCAAGTTGAAGTCGATTGCTGTTTTTCCACAGAATTTTAGTGCACCATTGACAAAAAAAACTGATTGACATTTATGCAACAGACGCGCCGTCGTGTGACTCTGCATATTGAAACAGAAAATGACGGAATAAAAATTAAAAAGTATGCGGCTGGTGCCACCTAGACCTCGAGTCATTGTAGTCATCACCAAGCTTTTTGCTATGTGGCTTTTTTAGCGCATTCTCTGTGTGAAATTAGAAGATGCGAAAAACTGTTTGTTGCGCTTTCGGAACAACAACAACTCGTTCATGTACGCGCAATTGCTACGAAACTGTCAAATAAGATTTCGTTGACACCCAAAGAACAACTGCTGTGCAAGCAAGTTTTTTACTTCATATCATCATTGTGGAAAAACAGTCATCAGGCACGAGAAGAAGTGTTCAAGTGCAGTTTTCAAGTCGGATCCGCAGGAATTGCTTTGAACAAAAAGTGGTGCTGGGGCCGTACACAACCTGTTGCGTTTTGAGGTTTCGTTTCAGCGCATGTTTCTTACTTTCTTCCATCACTAAACAATTTTTCAAGTCCTAAATTAAAAATCTTGAACGTCCTGTTTTCCCCAGGTGTTTCTTGTCTGCCTCAAATCTGCCCACCCGTACTATTGCCATTCGAATCGATTGTTTGTTGGCATATACGCCGTGGGCCATTAGCGCAAAGTTATTCACTTTTTATGCAACATCGGTCGCAAGTCTCTGAATGCATACATTTTAAAATATTTTATTCAAGTCGTCAACATTCAATATTCATGTGCGATGATGTTGAAAAAACTGTCAATGATTCCGGCCAAAACACAGCCTGAGCGCCCCACTCTGGCATGTTGAGAACAATAAATTGCTCCAATGATTATTGTTGGAGGGCATGGCGGCGCGAGAAACTTTGTGAATGCATATTCATGTGCAGTGTGACAGCCTGAACTCTGATATCGTCCCGTTCCGCCTTGGCTCATGGTCCATGTCCAGTGCCTGTGCATAACTTTGTCACATTTCATTTGTTTGTTCTTTTTTCAACACACCACGCATGTTATACGGCCAATATACATGCACAGCACATACTCTGTCTGTACATTGTGTAAGCTGTGAGCGCAAAAAAGGGATGCCACGCAATATAATTATTGCGTTTTCAAGCCAGCCGTTCTCTTGTTGCATGCAGGCTTCCTGTCGCCGTTTGCAGCGGTTAGAGAGGGAGGGAGGCAAAAACGAGGACAACTGGTATATAGCAACCGAGAGGAAGACGCGCGCCAGCAAAAACGTTTTACTTGCTAGGACACACACACAGACGTACACATGCTGCACGCACACACATGTGCCGTGCATTCTTTGTGTGTCCGTGTGTGTGTTTCAACCAGTCATGAACTGCACACTGACGACATGGCATAGTTTTAACGGGTGCACCGATTTCTGTTTGCCTTGTACTATACTGACATACTATGATGACAAATGGGTATAGGTATATCGCTTTCGAGTGGAAAGTTTTTTTCCGCGGCTATTAAACATTTCATATGTACGTCAAAAATGTGACACGTTTCACAAGTGAAACAATGCCACACTGGCACGTCCTCCAGCAGGCAACGGTGTGCCAGAGGCCGACCAGTGCGGCGCACTCCATTGGTTTGCTGCTATTCAAGACGTACATTGCTGACGATTTGTTTGTTTACACTATTTCCACAATTATACACGACACATGTGCAGGTCTTTCGGCACTTGGCGGCGCTGCTGTCGCCAAAAAACGCGTTCTTCAACTAACAGGAAAAATAAATCATAAATAATAATTATAAACAATATAGCTGTTGTTGCGTCATTGAAACTGAAAGCAAACGTGAGTTTCGCCCGGGATGGGCTGATAATATACATGTCATTTCAAGAACATCGGCAGCGACTGTTCAATGTAGTTAGCGATGTCATTTATTTTCGTCATCGTCGCGCCAAAAGTTCAGTTCTGCTACAAAAATGAAAATAGAAAAATGATGAGATTGGAACAAAATAATTGTTGACCGAGCACAACAATATGCACGACTGGCTGACTATCACCGCTCTGTTTGCAACCATTGAGATTCGTCCGCTGCACGCAGTGCCGTCGTCAGTGAAAATTGGTAAGTGAAGTGATACAATGGCAGCAAAGAAATCACATCAGATCAGGAACAGGTTTGAAGTCATTAACCGAGCTGATCCGTTCTAAAAATAACAACTTTTTCAATTCGATCAATGAAAAGATCACTTTGATTTCCAAATTGCCCGCAGGCGGACTGTTCGAGCGCAGTGACGTCATTCACCGGGTTGCGTTCGAGTACGCCATGCAAAACCTGAACAAGGACGATCGCAATACTCGATGGATATCAGTGGTGGAGACGCTGGAGAGCTCCGATTCATTGACTGCTTACAAAAAGAGTGAGCCATTTGTTAAAACACACATTCCTTCAAACGCCGAAATACAGGGTGGGCCAAAAAAAAGGTTCCATTTTCAAACTGCTGTCACTGGCTGGTGTTTTAATATTATGAGCTGAAATTTTCAGCACTGATAAAACATGTGTTGCCATTTTACTGACAAAATTTTTTTTTCGATATATAATTCCTAGCGCTCACTGTGGCAGATTTTCTAAAAAGCTCGAAAAATCAACAAATTGACTGAAATGAGTGCAAGAAAAAATTAGTATCAAGATGCGTGATTCAATTTTGAAACTGTTGCGAAGGTGACAAATTAGTCTTTTTGGATACCCGTGATAGTTCAAATCATGTGCTCAGAGTGGAAAGGTCTCACACTTGAATTGCATTTGAGCACCTCGAGCGAAATTCTGATGTTTCACAAAGGACTCGAGTCAGCAGCCATGCGACTGCGACAGAAAGAATTGTTCAGTTGCTTTTTGTTTTCTGTGTTGCTCTGTCTGTTAATTTGTTTTTTTTTGAAAAGTTTTTCTGCGGTTTGAATAAAAACAGTGTTTCAGTTTCAGTTTTCTGCAGTTTCGTCATGGTTAAGTGGACAGCAGAACAACGGGTCTGGTGTGCTATCTGGTGGGAGCAATCTGAAAGTTTTTCTGCAGTGACTCGCCAGTTTCGCGTAAAATTCCATCCAGCCGCTGCTGGACGACAAACCTTGATGATGATTTGGATGTCTATGAGCAATGATTCGTTGTTAAATTCTTGGTTAAAAATCCGTTTTTTTGAAAATTTGGGAATTTTTAAACATTGTGCTGTAGAACTGAATCTACTTGACCAAATTGGATAAAAATTTTGTCAGAAAAATGGCATCACATGTTTTATCAATGCTGAAAATTTCAGCTCATAATATTGAAATACCAGCCAATGACAGCAGTTTGAAAATGGAACTTTTTTTGGCCCACCCTGTATGTTTCAAATGTTTTTATAATAACCGCAATTAGCACGTGAGTATATCGCAGTATGGCAGTTTAGAATGGTTCACTACGGTTACGGTATTGCTGTTGCTGAAAATTCGTTTTCAATCCGAAACCAACACAAGTTTTCAATTTGTTGTTTTGTGTTGTCTTTTCAAATTCGTTCATTTCGGTTGGTCTGTCGTACTAAAGCAAACCACTGATGTTGGCAGACGTTACCTAAACTAGCCTAAACCAAAACCTAATCTTAAAGCCTAATTCCAAGCTAAACATAATCCTGACCTAATCCTAACCTAAGCCAAGTCTTTTCAAGAAGGAAGAGGCAGTAATTTTTAGTAATAAATTGAGAAAACGGCAGAAAATAAGCTAAAATACCTGAAGAAATGTATAAAAATATTTAAAAAAAGAAAAACTACCATTTCTAAAAAAGCAAATGGGGACGTTGCACAAAACGAATTGCAGCATGCAGCGTGATGCAGCAGGGTGTGTCGGCGATTTTCGGTCCGTCGAACGAGCCGGCAATGTCTCAGACGCAGTCGCTGTGCGATCTCAAGGAGGTGCCTCATATTCTCCCGGTGATGGAACGCCAACTGTTGCTGCCAAGAACGTACTCGGAATATTCCATAAACTTGTATCCGCGTCCGTACGATCTCGGTCAGGTGATCGCAGACGCCGTACGCTACTACAACTGGGCGTCGCTGATAGTGCTCTACGAACATGGTGGAAGTTGGTGAACCCTTTTTCGTGCTTTTTTGCTCTATCTAAAAATCTACAGTTTATGATGCGGCGTTTTCACCGAATGTACAAAAATACAACAATTGTTCCATTTCGATTCAGCCGACTATGGTAAGTGTGACGGTGACCACAAAGCCGGGTCACTGCGCTTCTCCGCTCCATTATTCTATTTTTTAGTGCAATTCAACTTTTTTCAATTCAAAATGCTTAGAGAAATGTTTAAAGTAACGTTCCGACTCCGAATTTTTGGGCGGCACCAATCCAAACAGTCAAAATTTTTTGGAGCCAACTGAAAATTCGCTGAAGGTCGAACTTTCGAATGAACATTTTTCTTAGTGAGCGAGCCGCACGACAGATGTGCACTCAATTCTATTCAATCACTCAATTACAATCACGTCAATTTTTTTCTTTGTTTTATTTTATTAATTTTGATTTATCAGAGCAGTTTTCTCTACATTTGAGTTATTTATGTATTTGTTACATGCTTTCTGCCTGCTATAATTATGTCCGTGAGACACGTGTTGTTGAAAGTGATGTGCAGACTAAAAGTCAGTGGCTGGTCGAGCGTAGTTTTAGTGTTCTTGGTGCACTGCAACATTTTGCAGACAGATTTTTTGTTAGATTTGCTAATTTTTAAACGTCGAATGAATGCTGAAAAAACAGTTTTACGCAATTTGCTAGTTAAATTCAAAATCAAAAGTTTAAACTCTCTCAATTCTTGTTTATTATTGTTGCAAGAAGTGACAGTGAAACTCTGTTCGGACGACTTTCAAACAGCTTGTTCATTCACATCGTTTCTCCAGTGCGAGATGGCCAATGAAAATGTCATTCGTTTTTGTGAGCAGAGTCCACACGCGAAATTGAAATTCACTATACGCAATAATTTTGTTATTTCCATTTCGCGCGTTGACTGTGGTCCCATCGTTCACATGTTTAATCGGGCACACGTTATTTATGTCACCATTTTGCTTGCGTTTTCTGAAACAATGTTGAACGCTGCGCTATTTATCATTTCTGCTTTCGGTTCATTTCAAACATTTTCAAGAGATCAAATGTGTCTCAGATTTGCTCGACCTGCAAGCGGTGCTAGAACTGTCAACTGACATGGAACAACCAGTGACGGTGCGGGTGCGCCAGTTGCCCGATGGTGGACCGGATCATTATGGCCCACTGTTGAAAGAGATCAAAAGTTCGCTCGCCGAAACGCGAATGGTGGTGCACGCGCACCTGCGCACAATACAGCAGTTCATGCGTGAAGCTGCCAAATTGAAGATGCTCGACAACTATTATCATTATTTCTTCACAAACCTTGTGAGTGCTTTGCCAAAAATCGTTTCCAAACATTTTTTCAAACGTTTTACTAAACGCTCCACCTTGTTTGGCTACCAGTGGTTGCCATGCAAGATGGAGCGTTTGGTATTTTTGGTTGGAGAAGTGTTTGGAAATGGTTTTAGTGGTTTGATAATATGACGCGCTTGCAAAAGTAAAAAATGAAAACGTAAAAGCTACAGCTTCAGTTTTTTACTTGCAGGATCTGTACACACTGGACATGAACTATGATGGTGACAAACAATCGTGCAACATCACGGGTCTAAAGTTGATTCATTACGACAAACAGGATCTGAAACGAATCACGGCAGATTTTCAAGAAAATCCCGTGCAGCATTTGTCCAGTGCTGAGCAACAGCTTTTTCTGCCAACGTCAAACGTTCCGGTAATTACATTTTGATTTTATACTTTGTTCAATTTGCTGTGTTTGACAGAGTAACTGTTTTGATCAATGGGCCGATTTTTTGCCTGTTTACGCTAACTTTTTTTGGATTGACTTGTTTTGTTTGATATTTTGTTGTTTGAAGTTTTAGTTCAGTGCAACAATTCTAAAATGTAACATCTATCTTTTCTCGTTTTGCCAAATGATTTGGTACGTACTCATTTTGACAACATTTTAGCAAAGCAACACCGGGCTACAAGTAAGACATGTTCTTCTGTTATATTAAACCTACAGTACTGCTTGATTTATGTTGTGGTTAGCTACCTTTATTGTGCTAGTTTTTCGTTCGGCTTAATCATCCGCAAAATGCTTCACTGTTTGTTTTGGGCTGCTTAACCAAGTTGAAATACTGCTCATTGGCTTTTTTACTTTTTTGGCATGTGTTGTAAATGAATAATTATTATTATTAAATTGATAATAAAGCCTACTTTGTCGCTGTTAATTGCAGACTGCGTTTGCTGTGATGCTCGATTCTGTGAACTTCATTGCGTCAGCAATAAGAAAAACGTGGGATATTTCGGATGTGGAACCAAGATCGATTGACTGCCAAAATCAACAGAGTACCTGGACAGGCGGCAGCACTGTGATGAACATGATCAAAATGGTCTATCTTACTTTAACATCAGTTTGTTTTTCATGCAGCTGAAACTTAATTAAAGAAGTTCGTTAAAATGATTTTGTTTTCAGACAGAACTCAATGGTACCACCGGTTTTGTTTCACTTGACAATAAAGGCGCTCGGACAAATTTCAAGCTGTCTATTATCGATCATTCAAAGGAAGGCTTTCGAGAGGTTCAATCTGAAACTTTACAAAAAAAATTTAGAGCTTCTTTTTATTTTTTGATGACATTTTGAATTATTCATAGTTTGCTGAATGGACTGAAGCGAACGGATTGAATGTTACTCGTGATTTCAACGTCGCTGTGCAAGAGGCCACCGAATCACTGGAAAATAAAACACTACGAGTTACCGTAATTTTGGTACGACTTTCTCCACTTTTATCGAAATTGTTCGTTTCAGTAACGAAACAGCAGTAGTAGCAGTACTATTACTTACACAAGACATTACAGGAAGAGCCATTCGTCATGCTGAAACAAACAGAGAAGACGTTGTACGGCAACGACAGGTTCGAAGGTTACTGCATCGACCTGTTACGCGAAATAGCTAACATTCGCAAGTTCAACTACACAATTCACGAAGTGAAAGACAAAGCCTACGGTGGCAAGGACGCAACTGGTCACTGGAACGGAATGGTCGGAGAATTGTACAGAGGGGTCAGTTCACTTTTTAATAATGTGACCAACCATTATAGGACGGAACGGTATATTGTGAAAGTATGTTTGTAGGAAGCCGACCTGGCTGTCGCATCGCTCACAATCAGTTACAGTCGGTCAGAAGTAATCGACTTCACTGTTCCATTCATGCACCTTGGCATCAGCATTCTATTCAAGAAGCCGGTCAAAGAGGACCCGGGACTGTTCACGTTTCTTTCACCGCTGTCATTGGACGTCTGGCTGTACATGCTTGTTGCTTACGTTGGTGTATCGATGATGCTCTGGATCCTGGCAAGATTTAGCCCGTTCGAGTGGGACAATCCACATCCAGTTGATCCTGGTCTGCTAACTTTCTTTCTGAAAACTCTTTTAAGTTGTGATTACAACTTGTAACCAATTTTCAGAGGTTGACGAAGTGGAGAATCAGTTCACTCTCGGCAACAGTTTCTGGTTCACAGTCGGCAGTTTAATGCAACAGGGTAGCGATCTCACCCCGAGAGCGCCCTCCACTCGTGTCGCCGCCTGCATGTGGTGGCTGTTCACGCTGATTCTAATTTCCTCCTACACCGCGAACTTGGCCGCTTTCTTGACTGTCGAACGCATGGTGTCACCGATTGAGTCAGCCGATGATCTCGCAAAACAGACCAAGATCAAATATGGCAGTCTCGGCAAAGGTTCCACAATGGCGTTCTTTAACGTTGGTTTATGTTTGAGGAACTTCGGGGTTTTTTGTCTGAACTAAATGTAGCTTGCTTGAAGAAGGTACAATGTACTTTAAGCGCATTTCTGCTTGCAGGAGTCTCGCATTCAAACGTACCAACGAATGTGGGCGTTTATGGAGTCAGCGCAGCCGTCTGTCTTTGTGAACAGCAGCCAAGAAGGCATCAGCAGGGTAAAGCAGGGCGACTACGCATATCTCATGGAATCGGCCATGCTTGAATATTTTGTGGAACGCGACTGCGAGCTGATGCAAATCGGTGGTTTGCTTGACTCGAAGGGCTATGGCATTGGCTTGCCGAAACGTTGGTTTTGCAATTTTGCAGTTTATGTTGTTTTTTAGGGACCTGCAATTAGCGCGTTTTTGTACGTCATTTAGATTCGGTCTACCGCGAGCCGATTTCAAGTGCAATTCTGATGTTGCAAGAGAAGACTATTCTGGCGCAGCTGAAAGAGACCTGGTGGAAGCAGAAACGAGGCGGTGGCAAGTGCACTGGCGATGAAGCAAAGAAGGCTGCCTCTCACAACGAACTTGGCCTCCAAAATGTGCTGCCTAAACTTTTGTTTTGTTTCCTTCTGTATTTTGTTTCGCCCACCCAAATGACTCTCTCCGATCTAGGTTGGTGGCGTTTTTGTGGTGCTTGCTGGTGGCATGTGCATTGCGCTCGTGATCAGCATCTGCGAATTCATATACAAAAGTCGCCAAGCGGCTGAAGAGGACAGAGTAAGTGCTATAAATACAATGGCACTAAATGCTAACCGTAAAAAGGTTGTCTTTTTGTCAACTTCCCAAAAATTATGTTTGATCCGCACGCAGCGTCCACTGTGCGTCGAGATGTGCCAAGAGTTGCAGTTCGCAATGTCGTGTCACGCTGAAACGAAACCGGTGCGCAAGAAGTCGACGGTCGTCGGTGCTCACAGCAAACAGAGCACGGCGCTGTGCGGCAACGGCATCGAGTCAGCTGGTGCGCCCGCGACTGACGCCGGTGCAGCCGCGTACGAGCCGCCGTTCGTGTTGCCGCCGGAGCCGCCGGTGTCCGCAGCGCAGGCGGCAGCAGCCGCCATTGACCCGCCGCCGTACCTCGGTGCTGCCGAGCGTCATCAGCAACGATCGAGCTCGTCACCGCCGACGAACAGAGCGGCACGTACTGTGCAACGCATCAGACACTGACACTCCATATTACATTTATTATTACACCTCGGCTGAGCTGTATTATGAGACGTCTTACACTGCGACAGCATACATGTGCATCTCTCGCTATATTCCTTTCTTTGTAGATTCTGTTAAGAAAGGTTAAGTGATACGTGTATTCATCTATGGCGATGTTTCCAAATGCTGTACATACATCCCATTATCAGTGATCGTTTTGTGGCGCATTTATTTGCTTATCTGCATTTGTTGGTTTTCAGTTGTGTATGATTCGAGTAATTTATTCGTTTGCAAATAGTTGCAAACAAAAATATATCTTCTGGTAAAAGAATACCCAGCAGTACGTTGATGCACAAATGATGCTTAAGCTGATTGTTGTGGTATCGATATCTGATCGTCTTGAGAGTATCGCCAAGTAAATTAAAACTGCAATGTCCATGTGCGAAAAGTATTAGCTTGATCTAGTCGTGATGTACTACATGTATGTTTGCTTTGTCACATATGTCTGCCAAAACTCTTGCGGTGTCTCAACGATTACATGTTCTTTTAACTATCGTCCATGTTTTAAAAAACATTTCAAAAAGAAAATGAAACATCAAATAT
Organism: Theristus sp. LFF4_11; assembly: GCA_030248135.1. Classification (NCBI taxonomy): domain Eukaryota; kingdom Metazoa; phylum Nematoda; class Chromadorea; order Monhysterida; family Xyalidae; genus Theristus; species Theristus sp. LFF4_11. Next base: position 133,034 of record JASANC010000791.1, on the reverse strand, counting down.
CGGAACTTTGTGCAGCTTAGCGATACACCGTGAAACGTGACCACTAATAGTCAGTATTCAGTGTATTTTTAAACTCGACGTTTTCAAGCCACAAATCGAGCAGATGATTATCCAAAACAATAACTCATTGGTACATTGTAGTTCCGTGTGGCACACATTCAGTAGTACACACGTTTTCGTTGGTAAGTTTCGTTCGTCGTTCGTACGTAAGCATATGAGATAGAATTTCCGAAATCGTTACATTTGTGCAATAAGACTGCCAGGTGTAATCCAGCTGATTGTCGATCATACAGCGGCCACATGGCTTAACTTGCAAATGCGCGCCAACAAATTTGTCGGTGCCTCAGTGTTGTTGTTGGCGATGACGCAGATGAGGTGGAGGCGCTAGACTGCGCATTCAAAAAGTACGTTTGGAAACTGAAACAGCATTGAGTGTTTGCATCGCATGATCAGCACAATTGTTTCAATTCAAAAATAACACACACCACCCACCACACCCACCAGCTGATTCAGTTCCATACACATGCACGCAGCCTCAGCCTGTTGCCTCAAATCTGCTGCTGAAACTTCAATCTTTGTTTGAGTCTTACGCCGATACCCATGGCACCAACATCGAACAATCGAGCATTCGCTCTGTCAGCAGTACACACTCTCTAATTCGCATTTTATCAATATTATTGCATGTTGGCAGCACATAATCGATCGGCCCATGACACGACACATGTTTCAAAAATTGCTTCTTGTTTCCAGAGCCATTTGTCGCCACAGTTTGTGAGAATTGATTAGTTACATTGGAACTGACGCAACGATGGAAATAAAAACGAAAAGCTCCAATTTTAATGAACTTTGAATCACCAGGAAATGGCCATGTGTCTTTTTGTCACTTTTGTTTGACTAGCTAATGGATGTTTTAATGGTCGATTGAACTCAGATGCCCGTAGAAAGATTTTTTTTTTTAACAAATTGTTGCTCTGAACAAATTTCAATCTGGCAAGCAATACTGGTTCGGCGGTGTTATTTTAGCTTTCTGTGCACACGTTTCTACTTCAATGGTGACCGTTCAGGTACATTTGCATCATGAAACAGTTGGGTTGCAGTTTCATAGAACATCATTCAGGTTTGGAAGTTATGCAGCAATGATTATTAAGCTCTACATAAACGGAAACGTATGGAATATTCGTTAAATGCCGTAAAATAAGTCTGGATCGGTCAATAAGCTGCAATGTGTGTATGATGCACATGCGTCATAATAAACATGCTGCAATAATAAAGAGTTTCTGCGCCGTTATAATTATGAGACTCATTGGAGTTTGTTATTGATTGGCAATCTCTTTGGTCTTGCGCACTGTTGTTTTTCAATCATAAACGAACCTTGATAGAATTTTTTCAAATATGGCCGCAAAACGGCACACGCTGGTAAACATTGTGAATCGTGCAATTATTGCTGCAATGTATACCATCGGTTGGTTGCCTCATGCCAGTGCGGCCAACCATAGCTCACAGCGAATTCAAATGCAACCAATCAGCTCGTTTAGCACCATTTGTCACTTCCACCACTCTCTATCAGTGAAGTACAAATCCATATTGCACTCACTGAACAGTTCGCACAAAACGAGAGACTTTCATCATTATCATTATCATCGTTAGCGCCAGCTAGCATTAACTAGCACAATAATATTACCACACGGAGTGAGCGTAGAGAAAAATGCAGAAGTTACCGCTTTAGCCCACCACACAGAACAGATGCACAGTTTTTAAACTCATCCATGGCCGTTTCAGTGATGTGTGGTGTTTGCAAAAGTGCCATTCTCTGCTAATGGGATCCGCTCCGCAGTCTCCGTGCTGCTGTTCTCCCATGTTTCGCGTACATCTGTATCTCTCTCATTTTGTTCATTGCTGATGTGCGCTGCAGTGAATTTTCCCCGAAAGAACCGGCACATTTCAGCGTGTGTACAGCAAATTTCAGAGACAAATAACGCACACCGCGGTAGGGATTTTACGTTTTATTTTTTCGAACTCACTTTTCCCAGTTCCAGAACGGATGAAAATCTATGTACATGCACACTTTTTTGCTGCCCAAATTGCAGTTCGATTCCATTTAGGAGCCACCCGCGCGGTGTGCGCCTTTTTCTTATTTTATGCTTGTATTTTGCGTTTTCCCATGCATGTACGCTGGCGGATATTGGGACGCTCAAATTAAGCAAAAGCAGAGCAGAGACACCACGCATGTGCCATGCTGGCACGGCAGCGGGCGCAAAAAGAAACCGCTCTGCAATTTTGAGTCTCCGCCGCCACACTTTGAGATAAGAGCGGCGCAATAGGAAGACAAGAATATTGAACATGCTTGTGTGCGTAGTGGAGTAAAATGTAAAAATACACCCAAAGATAACGCTGCACCGAAAAAGATCTCTCCGCTTTTTCTGACATGTCTCCCGTCAACAAAACACATGTTAGTCCACCGTTATTCGAGTTGTTGTTCGTTTTTTCGTGGAGAATTTTTCAGCAATCCGTGTCAGTATATCTGTCCAACTGAAGTAATAATATCATGGTGCAAAAGTAAAATTGAATCGCGCAACGTGCTTTCTTTAGCTGTTTTTTATACTTCTGCCCGCACAGCCGGCTGCACTCTTCTCATCTGTGCATCACAGAAAAAAAAAACTTTCTCGCTAAACCTAACTAGCCGCATGTGTAGCGAACATGTGTAAGTGAAAATGGCTGATTACATACTGGCGGACAGCCGGAAATCTTCAAGCTGTTCTTCTTCTTCTGATGATTTTGTGATTATGTAGCGATAATGCCCCTCAGGAACTGAAACCGCGCGTCAGAAGTGCCAATTGAAAATTGAACTCGCGAACCCTTTCAGTGTCCCCCTTTTTCTGCATGTGTTCGGTCTTGCTCTTATTATCTAGTTTTCTTTTGCATTTTCAGTCGACATTCGACATTTCTGTATTTCGGAGCAATAAAGCTTGTCCTATAACTTTTCAAAAATTGGGGACTTCTTGTACTGTATTTTATATTTTTTGATAGAATCTGTAACTTATAATGCATCAGCACTTGTTTGTGCGCTCGTCAGCATTTCAGCAAACGTGTTCACTTTTTGTCGTCGATGCTGCTGGTAAAAACGATGAAACAAGAGCATCGTTTTTACATTAAGCAAAGCAAGGTTTTTCTTTGCTCCAAAGTGATGGCACATAATTGAAAAGTTGAAATTTGAACAAAGGATTAGCAGCAGAGCAGACACTCTGGTTTGGTGGTTCTACGCTGTTCTGCAGGATGCGCCGCTTCCTGTGCTTTTAACAACAAAACAACGGCAACAACAACAACAATAACGTCAGATGCACCTCATTTAATTACATTTTAGCGCGCCGGCGTTGCGTGAGCTTTTTGCAACAAACAACAAAAAACGACGCGTTCGTGGAAAAGTGGAAACTGGTGATGTGCGATGTGCGCTGCAATAAGCAACGTGCAAAAGCTGCACAAGGCTGCTGGCCAAGTTTGTCCTTTGGCGACTAGGCCCTCGAGAGGCGGTGTAATTTTAATGAAACTGTCCTGTGGATGCTAGACGCAGCTTTTGTGACGAAGATAATTACATTTGAAAAAATCATCCGTATAGAAGGCAAGAGAACTCTCGCCTGTGGTTTTGAAAAATGTATGTATGCAATGTTTAAACCGGTTTGCACCACTGAACGCATATTGCATTTTACCGTGCTTGATGCGTTTCTGACGCCCACACCCACACCCAGCCAGCTCGCTCCTGGCCTCGACGTTTTTATAGCCGTCTCATTGCTTGTTTCCTCCCGGTCAAAACTGTAAATCAGCTACGCCTTTTTTGCGAAAGTCTGAACTGCGGACAGAAAAGTTGCCAACCAATGCGGTGCATGTGTACATGAACTATGCACTGCGCCACTTTTGACACATCTTGTCTGATGTGAAACCGAACATAACAACGAACACTACTGCTTAAGCAAATTGTCTATTATTAGCACCATTTGATGAGCTACATTTGTACAATTGCGTGTTTATTGGGTGACAACTTCAAGAACAAATGACGAAAATCAACCTAGTACAGGGTTGTACTGGAAACCCAGACGTATCAGTCATCATTTAAAGATAGAGCAATTGTCAAAGTTGTTCTCATGAGAGATATGCGAATGTGACATTCCGAATTGAATATTTTTGCATGGGTATTATACAGGGCAGTCAGTTTGTGTCCGTTTCCGATATGAAAGGGAAGATGATGGGTCATAATTTTGCGCACTTTGGCAATTATTTTTGCTTTTTTACAGCTTCTCATTACCATACAGAGTCTCTGTTGACGTCAGCTGCTGTTGATCTTTTTTTTTGAAAATAAGTCCCTGATAAACCTATTTTATTAGAAAAATCGACGCAGCACAATTTGCGGCATGTGGTTTTCACCCTAAAAATGCCCGAACTCGTATCCGGTGGCGTGTCCCGCCGCGTGTGACAGTCCGTGTCCGTGTCCCGCGTCTTGTCTTGTGCAGGAAAACGAATTAACATAAAAAATATTTTTGGGACATCGCACGGACAGGGCACGACTCGGGACACGCGACGGGAGAGGACACGACGCAGGACACTCCACCGGACTCGAGTTCGGACATTTTTTCAGCGTGCTGCTACATGTGGTTGGATAAGCATTCCCAGCAGGAAAACCTCTAAATACATATTGTCGCTGCTTATTTTATGATGCCAATTTTTGCCAGAAAATTAGGTTGTGCATGATCGGTGTTTTGCATGTTCAACAAATCGCATGAATTAACTTTTAGGGCACATTGCGTTCCTGAGTGTGTGTGTGGTCTTGCCTGGCTCCCAAAACAGTCAACCAGCCGTATTTTATTTATTGCAGTCATTTCGTCAGAAAAAAACCAGAAAGCATAAATTGCCACTTGAACTTCCTGATCTCAATTTTTACGTGCGTCATGGATTGAATTTCAGTTTTGTTTCACGACCACAACTCTTTCAAAATGACCATCGGCTTCAATTTTTTTCGGAATTGCACCCACTCCACTCGAATGTACAATTACATGCATGTACATGGAATGCGCAGCGACACGCACACCCATTTTGAGGGCGCATAGAACAATGTGTGCAGATTTCCGGTATAATATTTTTCATACGTGGATATAATGAAAAATCTTTCGCCAGAAACACGCCAGAAAGAGCACAGTAGACCGCATAGCTGGCTGCTGCACCTTTACTCGACTGCGTACCGCCGTCAGCCGAAAGATATACACTGAAAATTACTTTTCCTCCGTTGTTACGTGCATGGCCCATTGTAGTTCGTCCAGAACAGAACGGGCGCGCGCGCTTTATTAAGCCCTGAAACCGCGATGGAGCAGCCTGCATCAGCCCAGATGCTTGGTAGAATCATAAAAATTCAACACTGGCCACGCATGCGCTCCTGGATCGAGGATATAAACTCTGATTGAAACTCGGTTGCTTCTAAGCAAAAAAGAACAAGAGAACCTTTCCACGGTTTCAAACATTTCTTTCTATAGCACACGAAAAAAGATCCTTTTGAAAGGATTGCTGTTAGCTTCCGGCTCTTCAAAAAATTACTGCAAAACCTGGTGTACGCTATACGGTATATTGTAGCAGTGAAAGAACTAATCGAAAACGCTTTATTCAACACTAATGCTGCTTTTTTGTGCATCATTGAAGCTCTTTATGTGAGCAGGTACAAAAATGTACATAGTCTAATCGGCGCTTTCCTATTTTAGCGTAACTTTCCACAAATAGAGTAACTTTCCACAAATAAAGTAACTTTGATATTTTAGCGTAACTTTCAACAAATAAAGTAACTTTGATATTTTAGCGTAACTTTCAACAAATAAAGTAACTTTGATATTTTACCGTAACTTTCAATTTTCGATGAATAACAGCTATCCTATTTTAGCGTAACTTTCAATATGTTACGCTAAAATAGGATAGGGCTTGGTACTGTCCTATTTTAGCTGATCAACATATAAACAGCTCATTTAAAGCTATTTCAGCCGCGAAACTTTGTAAACCTACGTTATTTTGCACGTAGATTTCAAATTTTAATCTTGTGGGTTACGGTAACGCCCGGTTTGGTCCCAACACGATCTTAGTTCCGTCAACAATCCACAAACAGCTTGGTAACCGCAACCAAATTAGTGAAACAAGTTAGATTAAAGTTGTTTTGCATGGAGATTTCAAATTTAAACCTTGTGGGTTACGGTAACGCTTGGTTTGGTCTCAACACGATCTTAGTTCTATGAACAACCCACAAACAGCTTGGTAACCGCAACCAAACCGGTGAAACAAGCTAGGTTAAGGTTGTTTTGCACGGAGATTTCAAGTTTAAACCTTGTGGATTACGGTAACGCTTGGTTTGGTCTCAACACGATCTTAGTTCCATAAACAACCCATAAACAGCTTGGTAACCGCAACCAAACCGGTGAAACAAGCTAGGTTAAAGTTGTTTTGCACGCAGATTTTGAATTTCACCTTTTTGGATTACGGTAACGCCTAGTTTGGTCCCAATACGATTTTAGTTCTATCAACAATCTACAAACAGCTTGGTAACCGCAACAATTGTAATCTAGCTTGTTTCAGCGTTTGGTTGCGGTTACCAAGCTGTTTGTGGGTTGTCCATGGAACGAAGATTTTGTTGAGACCAAACCAGGCGTTACCGTAATCCAGAAAGATGAAATTCAAAATCTGCGTGCAAAACAACTTTAATCTAGCTTGTTTCACCGGTTTGGTTGCGGTTACCAAGCTGTTTATGGGTTATTCATAAAACTAAAATCGTGTTGAGACTAAACCAGGCGTTACCGTAATCCAGAAAGCTGAAATTCAAAATCTGCGTGCAAAACAACCTTAATCTAGCTTGTTTCACCGGTTTGGTTGCGGTTACCAAGCTGTTTGTAGATTGTTGATAGAACTAAGATTGTATTGGAACCAAACCAGGCGTTACCGTAATCCAGAAAGATGAAATTCAAAATCTGCGTGCAAAACAACCTTAATCTAGCTTGTTTCACCGGTTTGGTTGCGGTTACCAAGCTGTTTGTGGATTATTCATAAAACTAAAATCGTGTTGAGACTAAACCAGGCGTTACCGTAATCCAGAAAGCTGAAATTCAAAATCTGCGTGCAAAACAACCTTAATCTAGCTTGTTTCACCGGTTTGGTTGCGGTTACCAAGCTGTTTGTAGATTGTTGATAGAACTAAGATTGTATTGGAACCAAACCAGGCGTTACCGTAATCCAAAAAAAGGAAATTCAAAATCTTCGTGCAAAACAACCCTAATATAGCATGATTCACCGGTTCGGTTGCGGTTACCAAGCTGTTTATGGGTTGTTGATGAAACTAACATCGTTTTGAGACCAAACCAAGCGTTACCGTAACCCACAAGGTTTAAACTTGAAATCTCCGTGCAAAACAACCGTAACCTAGCTTGTTTCACCGGTTTGGTTGCGGTTACCAAGCTGTTTGTGGGTTGTTCATAAAACTAAGATCGTGTTGAGACCAAACCAAGCGTTACCGTAACCCATCGTGTTGAGACCAAACCAAGCGTTACCGTAACCCACAAGGTTTAAATTTTAAATCTCCATGCAAAACAACCCTAATCTAACTTGTTTCACTAATTTGGTTGCGGTTACCAAGCTGTTTGTGGATTGTTGACGGAACTAAGATCGTGTTGGGACCAAACCGGGCGTTACCGTAACCCACAAGATTAAAATTTGAAATCTACGTGCAAAATAACGTAGGTTTACAAAGTTTCGCGGCTGAAATAGCTTTAAATGAGCTGTTTATATCACAGGGAAAAGAACGATCCAAATGTACTACACTATGTACATATTTCATACATAGCAGGAAGCTCCCATATTTGTTTAGGTATGTACATAGTTTGACCATAGCATCTTAATTATGCATACATAACTAACAACAGACATAATTAGATACATACCTGTTTGTCTTGCCCCCTTAAGAGAGCGTGTATCTGCATGCGTGTGAGGGGTTTCCATGATTGCAAACATATTTATTGCATACTTAGTCATAATTGTCTGACTGCGCCATAATCGCATATATGTGATACATACCCTATACCCCGATGGCTCAGTTATGTTACGCCACTATGGTACATACCATATACGTCGATGAGCCAATTATGTGTGCCACTATGGTACATTTGGGGTACATTTGGAGTACATACGTGTGTACATTTGGCGTACATTTGGATAGTTCTTTTCCCTGTGATATGTTGATACGCTAAAATAGGACAGTACCAAGTCCTATCCTATTTTAGCGTAACATATTGAAAGTTACGCTAAAATATCAAAGTTACGGTAAAATATCAAGGTTACTTTATTTGTTGAAAGTTACGCTAAAATATCAAAGTTATTTTATTTGTTGAAAGTTACGCTAAAATATCAAAGTTACTCTATTTGTGGAAAGTTACGCTAAAATAGGAAAGCGCCGTCTAATCATATTCGGTGTGCATATGCGGAACTAACTGGTTTGGTGAACAAATTTACGACGTTTTTTATTCGCTGAATTGTTGCATGGGTAAAATCAGAAAACTTTGTTATCTGTTACCATATTCTTTACATTGAATCAAACACAGTGTACAACGTTTTTATGTAATTTTTTGATAGCTCACGAGAAAAAGAAGCCACCGCACCTCAGTGAAAGAAATGATTCTGTTGCAAGCTGCAATGCATATAGACAACAAACCACACCAAACAAATAACCCCATCACCCGCCCACAATCAACCCCCCCCCCCCCCCCCCCCAACCCCCCCCTCATTTTCATCCCCCCAATCCCTCCCCTTTTACTTTCTAAATTCTCCATTTTTTTTTCTCTGTCTGCAACATACGTGCACAATTATCATGCGGATGCGCGAGCGAGCGCAGCGAGCGGAGAGCGCATCACGCATAATATGAGCCGTTTTCCCCTCGCGCGCGTTTTTCAAACTTTCTCGCTGCCCTGCAGCGAGCTTAGTATAAGCCACAAACTTGGTTCTGTGCACACGAAACGAACACCCAAAGTTGTGCTTGGAGCCGCGAAAAAAATTTTATCGGACAACTTTTCATACGCTGTAGACACGAAAAACCTATTCTGAAAATCGTGTTACTTCTTTCTCTTTGTATTTTTTTTTCAGATATGTAATCAACATGTGTTCGCCCTTTCAATTTTTACCTGCAACACTTTCACAGTCGAACAAAAATGTTCCCTGGGGTAATTCCATCCGGAGATTTTGAAAATTGGGTTAATTTTTTACCCAGACCCTGTTTTTGGGTAAAAAATTGGGCATTTTTAAAAGTTCGGAGGGTTTTCACCTGGTTTTAAGTGTTCGCCCTTTCAATTTTTAGCTGGGACGCTTTCACAGTTCAACAAAAATGTTTCCTGGGGCAATTTCATCTGTAGATTCTGAAAATTTAGTTTATTTTTTTGCCCGGGCACTTTTTTGAGTCAAAATTGTGCATTTTTTGAAAGTTCGTAGCATTTTGACTGGGTATCAGTTTTTCACTCTTTCAAATTTTGTCTGAACTACGAAAAATAATAGGAAAAGGTCTAGTCCGTAGGAATTCTATGCGCTGATCACGAATTTTGGGTTAGTTTTCTTACGTGAGCAACTCTAGATGCTGAATCGTGACGATTTCGGGCGAATCGGCCGTGGAAATTGGCGAAATCGGTCCAGAAACGAAAAACAAGAAAAGGGTGTTTTCCAGGGTTATTCAATGCGCTGATCACGAATTTTGGGTTAGCTTTTTTATGTGAGCAACTCTAGATGCTGAATCGTGACGATTTCGGGCGAATCGGCCGTGGAAATTGGCGAAATCGGTCCAGAAACGAAAAACAAGAAAAGGGTGTTTTCCAGGGTAATTCAATGCGCTGATCACGGATATTGGGTTAGTTTTCTTACGTGAGCAACTCTAGATGCTGAATCGTGACGATTTCGGGCGAATCGGCCGTGTAAATTGACGAAATCGGTCCAGAAACGAAAAACAAGAAAAGGGTGATTTCCAAGGTAATTCAATGCGCTGATCACGGATTTTGGGTTAGTTTTCTTACGTGAGCAACTCTAGATGCTGAATCGTGACGATTTCCGGCGAATCGGCCGTGGAAATCGGCGAAATCGGTCCAGAAATGAAAAACAAGAAAACTATGTTTTCCAGTGTAATTCAATGCGCTGATCACGGATTTTGGGTTAGTTTCTTATGTGAGCAACTCTAGATACCGAATCGTGACGATTTCGGGCGAATCGGCCGTCGAAATTGGCGAAATCGGTCCAGAAACGAAAAACAAGAAAAGGGTGTTTTCCAGGGTGATTCAATGCGCTGATCACGGATTTTGGGTTAGTTTTCTTACGTATGCAACTCTAGATACTGAATCGTGACGATTTCGGGCGAATCGGCCGTCGAAATTGGCGAAATTGGTCCAGAAACGAAAAACAAGAAAAGGGTGTTTTCCAGGGTAATTCAATGCGCTGATCACAAATTTTGGGTTAGTTTTCTTACGTGAGCAACTCTAGATGTCGAATCGTGACGATGTCGGGCGAATCGGCCGTGGAAATCGGCGAAATCGGTCCAGAAACGAAAAACAAGAAAAGGGTGTTTTCCAGGGTAATTCAATGCGCTGATCACGGATATTGGGTTAGTTTTCTTACGTGAGCTACTCTAGATGCTGAATCGTGACGATTTCGGGCGAATCGGCCGTGGAAATTGGCGAAATCGGTCCAGAAACGAAAAATAAGAAAAGGGTGTTTTCCAGGGTAATTCAATGCGCTGATCACGGATTTTGTGTTAGTTTATTCATGTGGGCAACTCTAGATTCCGAATCGTAACGATTTCGGGCGAATCGGCCGTGGACTTTAGCGAAATCGGTCCAGAAATGAAAAACAAGAAAACGGCGTTTTCCATGGTAATTCAATGCACTGATCACGGATTTTGGGTTAGTTTTTTATGTGAGCAACTCTGGATACTGAATCGTGACGATTTCGGGCGAATCGGCCGTGGAAATTGGCGAAATCGGTCCAAAAATGAAAAACAAAAAACCGGTGTTTTCCATGGTAATTAAATACACTGATCACGGATTTTGTGTTAGTTTTTTCATGTGAGCAACTCTAGATACCGAATCGTGACGATTTCGGGCGAATCGGCCGTGGAATTTAGTGAAACCGGTCCAGAAATGAAAAACAAGAAATCGGTGTTTTCCATGGTAATTCATTGCGCCGATCACGGCTTTTGGGTCAGTTTTCTTATGTGAGCAATTCTAGGTACTGAATCGTGATGATTTTGGGCGAATCGGCCGTAGAAATAGCATAGACGAAATTGGCCTAAAAAACGAAAAATGAAAAACCTGAGTTGTCCGGGGTTTAGAAGAATGTGTGACCAACGTATTGTGATTTTGGTCCGACCTTTGGGGCTTATGTAAAAGTCAGAATATTATCTAAAAATGCGGGAGACGCATATAAAAGGAGGAATATGGCCTTGTGTAAGCAGTGAAAGACTTGGCTCGACAACGCTTTTCAAGTCTCTGATGTGGTACACACGGATACAAGTACATAAGAGTCATATTTTTGCGCCGTTTATTCTTTAGTTCGGTTGCAAGTGGCAACCCTCGTACATTGTAGACAAATTAAACTTTCACATTTGCTTTTTTCTAGCATTTAGCGACCTCTAAAACCACTAAAATAACGATCAGACTTTAGATCGCTGACACTGGTTTGCACAAAGTGTATCGCAGAGGCATTGGGAACGCAAGGTCTCCTTCTGTGGCAATGACTCACCGGTTTATCCTGTCACAAGAGTTTGGTAAAAAGGGTGAAAATCAACGGAAGACAACACTTTTTGCACTGGTGCTGCTGTATGCACAGCGGTGCGTACGTTAGCAACAACGATAAAGCTACATGCAGCAATGTTTTGCAATCTCTGATGTTTCTGTTTTTTTGCACAGAATTTACAGTATAGCCGATTAAACATGGCAGCTTTTTTCAGGGTGCAAGGAGCGCGCGAATTTTGAATGAAAGAAAAAGAAGTTCAGAAACCAAATTGTATGCCAAATTTGATGCGTTTTTTTAAACTAATGGATTATCCGTATTATTCTGTTCATTCTTTCTCCCTTGCACACATGATTGGAAATTATGTTGGCATTTTTGAAAAAGACAACTCCTAGTCAGCGACTAATCCCGCCTTGATGGACTGCCTCATTTATTCGGCCATGCTGTACAGAATTTCGCACATGATGTGATTTTAGACTAAACTGAAGAGGCCAATTGAAAAATATCTAGATAACTTCAAAGTTTTTACGCTTTTCAGCAAGCTTTTAAGCAACAAACGCGGCGCAAAAATATGACTCTTATGTACTTGTATCCGTGTGTACCACATCAGAGACTTGAAAAGCGTTGTCGAGCCAAGTCTTTCACTGCTTACACAAGGCCATATTCCTCCTTTTATATGCGTCTCCCGCATTTTTAGATAATTTCATGTTTTACATACGTGTGCTAGCCGTTGGCTGCATGCAACAAGCACATACATACACCACTGTGCACTTGCATGTTAAGCAGTACAAAATAAAGCACAATTTGCTCTTAGTTTTGCTCTCCTTTCTTTGTATTATATTATTCACCACGCTCATCAAGGTATACTTCCGCCGCGACAAAATACATTGAATATGTACAGTTTGCTCATTGTTTTTGAAAGCATATCGGGCCAGCCTTCTGGACTGTGCTTTACATGCTTAAAAAAATTTCAAATAAAATTTCAACAAAATCAGTAGCAAACATTGTCGCAAATTTCCGCCAAAAAACTCAACACGACTTGAGAACGACGAGCAGTTCGGTCCATTGTATCTGTTATGCGACACCCGTACATTTGTGTGCATGCTGTATCCGGACATGTGAGCATGTCTTCTTTTGCATTACACCATTCTTCGGGTCTGTTTTCAAGCATGTTGCATGTACATGTGCATACACGTTCAACATTGCAACGATGATAAATACGGCACATTTACCGTTATCCATTTCTTAATTAAACGCGTGCGCTACCGCTGTGGCCTTGCACTTTTTATGGTGCGCCAGTAGAACCATGAAAACTGTGGCTTATTTCGCGAGCACCAGACAACAAGAACAAAAAGCGGTGCACAACGCATTGTTTATGACGCGGAACGAAGAAAATTTTCTATACCTAAAAATACGCGCGCACAAACTGAACCGCACTAGCCTTAGTTTCAATCTCAGAGTTCTCCATATATTGTCTCTTGATTCTGTGTGGTCCGTGTTTAAAAGCGGTTTCAATAATTTTTATTATTTCTTCAACATGACGGAACGATGACCATGCATTCGATGTAATATCAATTATATTCTTCTGTGTGTGCGTGTGTGTGTGAGTGTCTGCTTCATTTGATTGGATGTTCCATATCGAGTTCAGAAAGGATATGTATCCGTAACAACACATACCGCAGAGTCGCATGTACATGTCACTGTTTGCGTCTCTGTCGATGGCGCCGAGAAACTATGAGTCGCCCCTGTGGCCATAGTTGCTGCGATTAAAATTGACTTTTGATTGGCAACCGATGACCTTTTGTTGTTATCTGCTGTGCTTTGCTTGGCTTTTTTAATCCAGTAAAACCGAATCCCTTTCATTGTGAAAACATTCCCCTCCAATCAAACCACCCTGATGACCACAATACTGGCAATGTGTTTGTTCTGTTAGTTTTTGGCTTCAACACCCAAACACTGATGGGGCTGTGCCTGACGCTCACATTATTTATGCAGCAATGTTTGCTTTGATGTATGGTATTCGATGGCTCATGATGCGGGTTTTTCAAACTATAAGCAGCGAAAGTATACACTGTTTTTCAGTGAAAATTCAATATGCACGCACATACGCACCGGTGTTTCATTCAGCTCAGCCCGACTGAAAACGTAGATGCAGACCACGTAGTGTACGTATGTGTTCTTTGTTTGGTACGCACACACTCATTGTTTCTCAATGGTGCCCAAAAATTGACTCCCCCACCCCACGCCGGCGTAACTTGTAGCGTCAGACAGCGCAATTCAAAAGCTCTGTAACGCCCCACACTTTGGAATTATACATTTGGCAGGTCACAAGTTGAAGTTTCATTCTTCATCAAATCCAACCTGTTCTCAAAACGGATTTTATCATATTTACTCTCAAAAATTCAAAATTTCTTTTGCAGAATCAAGACGCTATTCACAACACATCATAACTTCATCGCAAAATGAACGACTGCGAAGATACGCAACAGCAGACAAGCAGTTGTCGCATTTCTTTTTCATTTGATCCCGGGACCAGCTTATTGGCAGCTTCGTTAAGATCGGCGTCATCTCGAGCCACGGATATATTCGTGACGAGAAACAATCTGATATAACCGACATAATGATTCGACAAGCCTGTTTGCCGTGAAATGTTGCTGGTCTTTTCTCTGCAAACCTCGCCCGAGAGAAAACCGTGAACAGATTATCCCCGATCATGGTGCCGAATTGCCATTGCATGCTGTTGCTTCAACATCGCCCGCTTCTCGCTCAGCTTCTGCTGCTGTTAGCAACTTGTGGTGCTCTCTCGGCTGAGCAAGTGAGAATAGGTAAGCTGGAACATGAGACTTTGCACTGTTGATTGTTTGCAGTCTGATCAGCGATTGGCTGACACTGGGGTGTCTACTGATGATAGTTAGCAATCGACGTCAGTGCTCATGTTGTGTCGCATGTCTTGGTGCTTCTGGTGCGCGTTCGTCGCTGATACACCCTTCAGTCATCATCACCCAGCTTCTTCAAAGTTGTCGCTGCAGTTTTGTTCTTGCTGTTTCACATACTACACATAGAAAAACATTGCATCATACACTGCAAAATACATTGTATTTAACGGCGCCTACATGCAGTGTAGTTTTAGTTGCAATGCAGGATGCATGCATGATACAATAGTTTTTCTGTGTGTACACAGCGGTCAAGTGATAGGGTGCTTTGGTTCTGGTCATTATTTTTGTTGTCTTGATGACCACTATCAGTTTTACATCGATCGAATAAACAACGACGGTTGAGCATCGAACCAAGCGACATGCTGTCACTCAGAGAACTTGACCAACATGCAGCACATTTTTAACTATTCATATGTGCCACACTTTTATGTATTTCTCAGTTACGGTTGTCACCAACAGTTGCCAGCTGCAATCCGGCTGCAATTCGTTGCAGGTGTTCTGATGGAGCCGAGCGCATTCGAGTACGAGATGCTCGGCCTGGCGGAGCGTTTCTTTGACATGCGCGAACATGGCCTGGTCAAGTTGGTCCACGCAGACAACGTCACCGGTGCGCTGGCACAGGAGCCAAAGGACAGAAGTTGGTGAATGGATTGAAACTGCCACTGAGAGTACTTGTGATGCGGTGGAAAGTTACTCAACAGTTTGCTGGGTTACTTTTTCCTCGGTAGACACAGCAAAACATCACAATGCACAGCCAACTGTAACAGCAGATTACTACTGTATTTGAGTGTATGGCGCCTCTCAGCACCGCTTGTCTCCAACGGTGTGCTGCATTTCAGCGTGCGACCTGCTGCGCCGTCGCCTCGTCGCACTGATCACGCCGCACAATCTGCTGTACACGGCGCAAGTTGCGTCCATCGGCCAACGCGTCAATCTGCCGCTGATCTCGTTCAACCCGATGGAGCACTACTCCGAGTCGCACTACTACACCGTGCGACAGTCGCTGGCGGCACCGAAACGAGCCCCGTTCATACTGCGGCTGAGACCGAGCAATCGCGCCGTTGGCAAGGCCGCTGCGGCCATGGTGACGCACTACCAGTGGCGCACGGCCACGGTCGTCTACGAGGACAAAGACGGTGCGTGCGAGAAAGCCATAAACCAGACCGTGTTGTTTGGGAGACTGTTTGAAATGCAACACTGATAAACTGGTATTTAATCGAAATTAATGTTCTTCTCTTTTTCTATCCTTTGAGCTCGCTTTTCGACATTGGCGTGACCTAAAAGGGTCTGTTTTCGCATCATTATCTTATTTCTCAGACCTCTTCGACTTGACTGACCTGTTGCTGTTGTCGTCTATGCGTTTCGGCGCGGCACCAAAAATGGAACTCTACCAAGTGACGTTCCACAAGATCGATGGATACCGCCAGTTTCTGAAACATCTACAGTCAGAAAACACGGATGCACGCATTGTCTTCCACATAAACATTGTCCAAATTCCGAGACTGATCAGCGATCTCATCTACATGCATATGAACGGCTCACGATACAGTTTCATTTTTACAAATTTGGTCAGTAAGTCCTTTGAAATAATCTCGTATGCCAGTATTAGAGACTTTCAAAAGTCACAGACAAAAACTGATATGGTTCATAACGAATGCGACAGGGCGGGAGTCATTTTATTTGGGAAACTGAGACACATTTCTCTCCATCTGAGCGTTGGGGCTGCAAATTCAACTTTGATATCACATAAAATTTTAGGACCTGCACACACTGAGACTGCATGAACAATACAACAATACCGCCGAAAAAGGCGCAAAGTCGGAAAACTTGACGCTCAAGTGCAACATTACTGGTTTCAAGTTGGTCGACACAAATTCGCACGCCTACCTGGCGTACAACAACGAATACCAACAATATAAGCTGATTCGAAACATCTCATCAACCAACAGAACCAGGGACTTGAATGTTAGTGCGCTATTGAAGTTTTGTTTTGTTGATTTTTGGTAAGAGTTCTTTTTGTTACCCTCCAGTTAGTCCGCAGCTCGCCAAGCTAAAAATGGTGATATATGCTAATCTTGGTTCACCATTGCAACGGTGCATTTGCTTTTCTCAGCACCCATAATTTTGTATTTACATAATATTCGATTTCCTGCTGTCAACATGATTAGCACTCGAACATTCCTTTTGTGTGCTTGCGTGTTCAGACGACGGGCGTGGTGGTGCTGGACACAATGAAGTTGGTGCAGCAGGCCGTGCGACGTGCGTTCACGTGCAACGACGCCACTGGCAACGTCAACAGTCGTCCCATGCAGCAGCACTGCCGACTGTCGCCGGAGTATCGGCCGACTGACGTCGACTGTCAGAACATTGTCGACAATGACACGGAGAAGTGGCCAGCTGGCACTGACTGGAACAAGCTGTTCACTGATGTCAGTTGGTTTCCTCGATTTTTTGTCTCTTCTTATTCAAATGGAAAATAGTAAAGCTACTCGACAAATTCAACAAAATGAGCAATTTTTCATGGCACAAACGGCACGTTTTCAGCATGATCTAAACGGCGCAACGGGTAGAATCCAACTGGACAACAGTGGGCAGCGCATCAACGTGTCACTGGTGGTCGATCAATATTCGGACGGGAAGAATACGCAGGTTTCTTTCTGCTTTTAATGACAATAAAATAGCATTTGAATCTGAATAAATCAATAATTTTGATTTGTACCACGCAGCTGGGCGTCTGGACACCCGACGGCGGTTTCGATGGGAGCAGTCTGTTTACGGGTGCTGAAGACATGTCGGAGCTGAGGAACAAAACACTGCGCGTTGTTGTGCTTTTGGTATTATTCCTGCTTTCTTTGTTGCAAAGTGTAACGCAGCTGCGGAAGAAAGTTGTGCCGATTCATTTCTTTCAAACACAGGAAGAGCCATTTGTGATGTACAAGAGGGATTGGGTGAAAAAACGGTTGACGGGCAACGACCGCTACGAAGGCTACTGCATCGATCTGCTAGATCAGATTCGTGAGCTGTGTGGTTTTGACTACATCGTCCATGAGGTCGTTGATGGAAACTACGGAAAAATGACAAAGGAGGGCGAGTGGAATGGAATGGTCGGCGAATTGCAACGCAACGTATGTTGTTGCTAATGTTACTGACACTTGGCCTTTTGCAACTGAAACGCTCAAAATGACAACTGTTGAAAAAAAAACAATTGTGTTTTGTAATTTACTGCTTTTGCCAACGCGAGTAACCTCTCGAAAATTGCTGCATTTGGGGCTTTTGACACATGAACCAAACAACATGCGCGCTGGCATTTAGCAGTATTTAGCGAGATGTAAATTGGAATTGTGAATTGGATTGTTGTATTGGAGCAACAAAGTACGTATGCGTTTCATTTGCTTTGAAATTCTGGTCGCCAACTGTTGTCAACAGGAAGCCGACCTGGCCTCAGCCTCCCTGACGATCAGTTCGGCGCGCTCGGAAGTGATCGATTTCACAGTGCCGTTCATGCACCTCGGCATCAGCATCCTTTATCGCAAGCCAGCCAACGAACAATCGAAACTGTTTGCCTTCCTTCAACCGCTGTCCTTTGGCGTCTGGCTGTACCTGTTGCTGTCTTATCTGACTGTCTCGCTGGTGATGTGGCTGCTGGCGAGGTTCACCCCATACGAGTGGTACAATCCACATCCGCACACGAAATTCGACTCGGCCGACTCGCAGTTCACGCTGCTGAACTCGCTGTGGTTCACCGTTGGCTCGCTGATGCAGGTCAGCGGTGTTTGTTCAATTTCAGTTTTTGTGTCGCGTCGTCTCAACGCACTCAGTTCGATTGTTGAAGCGTGATGATGCAATTTGCAAAGCGGCGCGCGTTCGTTGCAGCAAGGCAGCGACGTGGCCCCGCGCGCCTTCTCGACGCGTCTGGTGGCGGCCGTCTGGTGGTTCTTCACGGTCGTGCTGATCAGCTCGTACACGGCCAAGTTGGCCGCGTTCCTCACGGTCGCCCGCATGTCGTCCGACATCGAGAGCGCCGAGGATCTCGCGAAACAGGACAAGATCAAATACGGCTCGCTGGAGAGCGGCTCGACGATGAACTTCTTCATGGTGTGTTTGTTTGTTGCGCTCAACAAAGCAAAACAGGTCACATTGCCTTGGGAGCACATTGTGTCACTTTATGGTTGTGCTTGTGGACTCAGAAGAATTTTGGTTGGACGCAAGCTGTTTCTGTTGTGCACTTCAGGAGTCGCGCATTCCGGTGTACGAGCGCATGTGGCAGTTCATGCAGGCGACCGGCACAGCGGCGTTCGTGAACAGCAGCCGCGAGGGCATCGCGCGCGTCAAGGCCGGCGGCTACGCGTACCTGATGGAGTCGTCGATGCTCGAGTACTATGCCGAGCGAGACTGCGAGCTGATGCAGATCGGCGGACTCATCGACTCGAAGGGATACGGCATCGCGCTGCGCAAGGGTGCGTCACGTGCTCTCCATCTACGCAACAATCAGTTGCAATAAGAAAAAACAGCGCTCTATTAGTTCTAATCAAGCAAGCTGATTGCAGGTTCGCCATATCTCGCCGAGATTTCACAGGCGATACTGAAGCTGCAGGAGCTAACAAAACTGGAGGTGCTCAAAGATAAATGGTGGTCAAAGGAGCGCGGCGGTGGACAGTGCAAAACTTATAAGGTCACGCTTGGTATCACTAATCGCGAAAGTCGTAAAAATGTTGCTTTGCAACAGGCCTCGGTTTCTTTTTTGTCTTTTCAGATTTTGTCGTCTCAACCAAGCGCTCGAAAACTGAAAAACATCGGCGGCATATTCTTCATTCTGTTCGGCGGCCTACTGCTGGCATTCTTTGTCGGCATTTCTGAGTTTCTTTACAAAATGCGCTATGACCCCGCACTAGCCAAGGCAAGTGATCTACTGTGTTCAGTCTCAAGCTCTTTCAAAGATGACATGCGATGTTTGCAGCTTTCACTCTGCGCTGCGCTGTTTCGCGAGTTGCACTTTTCAACGAAATGCTTCGATACGCGTCGCGACACGCCACGCCGGCGGATTCGTCGTGTTTCCACGTTGATGGCGATTCCAATGTACGCACACCAACACGGCCACGCGCAGCGTCACCAGTACGAGCGCACATATCAACATGACGACGCCACGTTGGACTCCGGCGACCACCGCAAACTCATGTCTGCCACGACGTCATCATTGTGCAATATGACTGCTGCGCCAGCTGCGCCCGCTGCAACTTCATCAGCAAATCAGATCAGCGAAAACACAACTTTACTCATGGCTGATCAATATCACCGAACGCATAGGCGACCATCGGATGACCCGGATGACGTGACACACGGTGTTACACAACGTAATGCTGGCGTTGACGGCTACGCGTCTGATGACGACGACGAGACAATGTACTACGTGCAAATGAACAGAGCCGCCACGGCACTGAACAGCGTCAACAATGACAGCAGACAACGAAACCACAATACGACGCCCACTAATGCAAACTCACTCGCGTTAAATGCAGTTATGTGATAGCTAAGTGATACCTAAGCTAAGTGCAGCGGCGTCTGTCCATTCTATGAAATGTTTGCAAGCAGGGTAAGCCAAGACTTTTGTGGGTCCTTGATTCAAATGTTAAATGTGGGGTGGCGGCACCTGTTTCAATTTTGAAACTCTTGCGCGTGCCTGCAAAATTTCGTTGACACCCTGATTGCGACAAAAATACATGCTGTACATACAGGTTTCGCCATCAGATTGTTTTGCCATTTTGCTTCATAGCGCATTTTTTATCGATTCACACGGTGGTTATTTCAACTTTCCTTATTTTGAGTGTTTCTTCAAACTTTTTTATCAAATTTTATTTCGTTTTCCCGCGTGCCAATTTTATTTGCCCGAACATGTTTTTTTTTCTATGCGGAGGAAGGTGGTTTCCCTTTCAGTGCAATTTATGCTGTGTTCTTGCAGATTTATTTTTCAAAAAACAGGTCATATTCAAAACTTGTTGTGCGTCGTGTTCAACGCTTAGGTTTTGTTGGACACCAGAACGTGCTGGACATTCAGGACGTGTTGGACGTCTGTCGAGGTGTGTGGCACATCCAGAACGTGTTGCGTTGGACGTGTGAAGGTTTGTCCAACATGTTCTGAATTCGTCATACACGCCCTAGACACGGCCAGTGGTCAGTTTTATAAAAGTGAGTGGTGTCTGAAAAGTGAGGAGTTTTACTCCAAGCTGCTCCAAAAGTTAAACCTTGACGCTCCGCTAAAACTGTTAAGACAGCATGAGATACGGAGATACAATGTTTGAATAAAGTTATGGAAGTGAACCAGCAAAATAAAATAACTCGGTGCTGATTTTGGCAAAAATATCAAACTAATATCAAGCCTCAGTCAAAAAAGAAACTTTAGGTTCAATTCTTCATCCGGAATTCGTTATGGTCTAACGTTCGGAACACCCTGGAGTTAAAACTCCTCACTTTTCAGACACTACTCTTATAAAACTGACCACAAGAAGTGTTGGACACCAAACGTGCTGGACATTCAGAACGTGTTGGACGTTTAGATCGTTGGACATCAGAACGTTTCATGCGTCCAGGACATTGGACGTCTGTCATGTGTTCGATATCCAGAACATCCAGAACGTGTTGAACATAACGTGTTTGGGGACGTGTGGACGTTGGACATCCAGGAGTTGGACATCCAGGACGTTTTGGACCACATCCAGATTTTGGACATAACGTGTTGGACACCTAGGACGTGTGGACATAGGACACCCAGAACATTTTGGTGGTCCACAACACGTGTTGAACTTCCAGAACGTGTCGTTCTGAATCCGTCATACGTCTTAGACGGACGTGTTGGACGCAGACCGTACAGGTCGTTGGACACCCAGAACGTTTTGGGCATCTAGGACGCGTTGGACGTCTGTCAAGATGTGTTGGACACCCAGAACGTTTGGTTGGACAGTTTGGACGTCTTGACGCTACAATGTAGGATCAGAACTTGGACGTTTTGGACCGAGTTGGACGGTTCAGTCCTAGACTTCCGACGGGTTGGGCGAGATCGGTCGCAGGTGGTACTCGTCACGTCATACCGGCTGCTAGTTCTAACTGCCACAAAGCCACAAAAAGCAAAAGCAACAAATATTTCAGAAACGTTTTGATTCAGAACACGCACATCCATATTCCTTTGCTATACGTAATGAAAAAAACTGCTTTATCATAGAAATGTTCGTTGTTTTCTGAAATCAATCACTTCTGATAAAGTTGGCACCAAAAATCAACAATTTTTAAAATAATTTACAATGTCCATGCTAAGCGGCTCGCACTTTTCGAAGGCGTTTCCATTCACCCGTTTCGAAATTCATCTGCACAGAAAATGATCCGTTTGCACGAATACCAGCTTGAACATGAAGCAACAAGCACACTGTGCGCCATTCTTACTTGAAAGAACGTTTCAACGATGCACGGCGACGGCTGCGCTGCTCCAGCGAGCACGTCCATTGCGTGCTCCTCCGACAGTCGCACTGTCAGAACGTTGCCCATCTGCGGACACGGGTTCTCTGGAGTAAGATAATAGATCGTAGATGCATGGATGGATGTATGGATAATTTCAAACAAAAAGTTTGATCAAAAAAGCAAATAAAGCGAACCTCGATTGCCAGCCATGAAGCCGAGTATCAACGCTTTCTCAGGTCGACTGAGTTTGTTCGCTGTTCGGAACATGTCCTGCGCTTGTTGCATCAGTTGCCGCTGCATACAGAGAAGCATCAATAAAGACAACTGGCCAACACGTTTTGTTTGCTTCAAAGTCACCGTGTTGACCTTTGATAACGCTGCTGACCGACCGTGACAGTGAGCATTGGCGGGCTCGTTTGGCGTGTTGCTGTTGCGCTGGTTGCACTGACGGACTGTTGCTGCGTGTTCACGGGCACCGCGGTACGCATGGGCCGTGGCGTTTGTTGTGGCATCGGAGTGGCGGTCAGCACGCCGCCGTGCATGCCACCGAAAGACACGCTCGACGGCTGAAACGATGTTTGGCACGTGTCACGCAAGAACTCGTGCACCCATCAGCTTATGCGAACTGTGCAAAAACAGGGCTTTTGGGTTTCATCATTTGGTTGGTGTGGCGAATCAGTTAACGGAACTATTCAGTTTTCAAATCAAAATTGATGACTGCTCAACATACTACCGAAACCAAAAAACCTAAAACAGTCAAGCGACCATCTGGCTTGGCAGCAGCGGATTCAACGGCGGCAGCGTGTCCACGGCAGCAGTTGACTGCACTGCCTGCAAGGAAGTGCTTGCAGAAGGAAATCCGGTCGGTGGAAGGTAACTCGGCCGCGGCTGAGGCGGCAATTGTGTGTGCTGTTGTTGTGCTGATGGGGCAGTGACACGGACGGCCGTCGTGAAGGGAATGTGCGGCGCTGCTGCTGCGGGCGCGCACGTTGACGGCACGTGCACACGCGGCTGGCTGATCGAGCGCACGTACGTGCTCGCTGCAAATGATGCTTGTTGCTGCTTGGGGTGGCAAGGATTGGCATGTCTCAATTCATTTGTCGTTGTCGTAACGCGAAAAATCATTCTCAAAGTCCTTGCTTGAAAACGGTGTACTCTGTTCACTATACAGTACTGTTGCACAGCCACAAAACAAACAAACAACGTTCACACGCACGCTACTGCTGTAATATCGTACATGTGCAACATTAGTATGTTACTTGGCGCCCTGTTTGCGTTTTACCAATCTACTTTCTACTAATCGCTTTTGGCAAGTCTTTTGAGAAACAGAAAAAATGGTGAATACTGAGAAATAACATCGATTTTCGGGATTCACTGACGTTCATTTTGCAATCGTTGCGACGGCACAATGGCAGCGGCAGCGTAGTCGGGCGTTGGATCGCCAGTGATTGAGCTTGCTGCTTGCGCACTCTCCGTGTCCAGCTCGTTGTCAACGTCCTTGTACTCATCATCCGTGTCCTCGGCATCTTTCTCGGTTTCGTCGTCGTCGTCGTTGTTGTTGTCCTGCTGATCAAAATGAGCCAAAAACTGAACAAAAACGTTTTTTGAAAGAGAAAACAAAACGGATCAACTGATGCATTTACTTACTGCTAATTTGGCACCTTTTCCAGTCTTCTTTGCAGTTTTCTCTTCAGCTTTCTTCGCACGAAGTGCCTCCTGAAACAAGAACAAAAGTGGCAAAATAAAAATGACAGTTTCACCATTTTTATGTCCACTTGAATTCCTTTTTTCAAGAAAAAGTATTGGAAAAAAGAACTCATTAATTTTTTAGGTTCTGCGACTTTGCGTATTGGGTGAAAAGGAAATTACCTATCTAAAGGCGCATTGAGCCTCGGGACCAAAACGAAAGACAACACATCAAAAACTGCCAGCAGAACGCGTACAATTTCTTGTTGGCGAGCTCGTTTCTTCGCCTCGCGCGCAGCCTCAGCATCCGCCTTGCGCTGTTCCTTCTCTTCGAGCATACGTCGCTTCTGTTCTTCCTTCTCGTTGCGCTGTTGTTGTTTTTGTTCGTTTTCTGTAGATTTTTTACAGCACGATAAGACACCAGTTGTGGATGGCAAAAATGATCGCCCGTGAAAACAATTCAAATTCAACGCAATCCAACCCCATTGTTTTCGTTTCCGTCGCAATGCTTGCGGTGTCTCGTCAATCTCGATAAGCTGAAACGAACGAAACCCATTTTAAAAGCAAAATTTGAACACAAACGAACGAAATCACTACGTTTGATTACTTTGATTAGAACTTCACACTTGCCCTCGATCCACCCTCGCGTTTCATTAGTGGCCGATTATCTTTTTTCGGCTCGTTTGAGAAACCTTTCGATAGCTTCAGTGCGTTTGCTGTCGGAATCGCTCGCAGTGGCGCTAAAAAAACGCTAACAGTTGACGCAAATTTTTGATTTTGATCGCCAAAATTTCAAGTTTCGAAGTGAAAATCAAATAAAACAGTGCAGGGTGCAATAAATGTCCTGTCAAAAAACGCCACTGAATTTACCAAAAAAATCACTCACCCTTGTCGCTCATTTTCTTGATCAAACTACGATTCGGTGACGTAACAGCGTTCAGTAGTGGGTTCTTGTTTTTGTGCTGGTTTGCTCCGTCGACAGCTGAACAGTAAAAAAAATTCAATCAATGAAACAACAATGAAACCAATGAGGTTACAAGCACAATGCACTGCTGTTATCTGCGGTGGATCAATGTCCGAGCAAGACTTCGCGTTCCAGAGCAACAATCAACGAACAAACTTGATGTAACTCAAGTGCGACATGCAAACCAAAGACATGAACCATAAAAGCGAACATTTCGTGAGCAACTCAGCGCGGAGTGTTGCCGACCGTGGGCGCCGTCGCAGTGTGAAATGGCGTTGTGCGATTCGCTGTTGTTGTGTGGCCAACGACCATTGGGGACACAGCGCCGACACGGCCGTTGCTGAGAGGTACGATGACTCAACCGGCAACAGCGACAGCAGATCGCCGAACTCTTGCGCTCGTTCACGCACTGCAAGTAATAAATAGTTAGTAATGAACCACAATAAAGTGGCTTCCATATTCGCCAAAGTTCCTTTATAAATTTTTAAACAACGGTGACAAAATATTGTTGCACATTAAAATCAGCAGAATATATCAATCGCTGCAATTCGCTCGTCTGACCTGTCGTTCTCAACTCGGCGAGCGTTCGAGCGAAATGCGTCTCTTCGTTTTTCATGTCGAAACAGAGACCGTACGTTTGGCAGTACGTCTTCAGCAGGCCGCCGATCGTCGACACCCAGTCTTCGGCGTCCTTGGCAGCGAGCTCGATCAAGTTCAGTGCTGATGTTGACCACTGAATTCAGAAACAATGACTTATACTTACGTTGGTTGGCCATTCACAGTAACAACAGTAACGGGGATTCAACTCCGTCACATCTGGAGCTCTACGCACAGTTGTCCCCAAACTGAAAAAAATGCTGATCAGCTTTCCAAATAGCACGCGTCCGATCAGAAAAGCCAAATTCGCAGCAATCGGCAGACTCACTGAAGCAAGTCAACCGAGTTCAACACCACCCAACCAACCAACCAACCAACCAACCGATTCAATCTGTCGAGGCGGCGTGTGCAACAGCACCAGCAGAATTCTGAGTTTGGTGTGCGACTGCAAATCGTGGAAGCACCCGTCGAGCGAGTCCAACACTTCGGCGTTCAACAAGCCGCTCTGGTTGTTCGTCTTGTTCCACAAGTCGTCCTGAGCACCGAATTTGTTCTCCAGCCACTGCGTCAAGTCACGGTCGCGTAGCGATGATGACGCCATTGCATCCGTCTGTGTTGATCTGCCCCTGAGAATGTTGCGCGACACGAATAAAGTGAAAAAATGACGGAATTATCATGCTTTATAGCTGCTTGCACAACTGTTTTCTAGCCACGTGTGATGTCAAACATCTGGAACACGATGATGCGTCGTTTGTGGTAAGTTTTTGTTTCACTAAACATTGCTTGGCGTGCAATATAAATTTTGTGAAAAAACACAAAACACCAATTTATTGTGATTTGTGAGTTTTTTCGATTTTTAGAAAACCACCGAAACAACCACAAACAACATATCACAAACACATTTTTCTGCTTTTGATTCTTTAACAGCAACCAGAACAATTTGCACTTTTGACACAACAAGCGGATGCTTCTCAAACACAATTAGGTATCGGAGATGAGATCCAACAAGTAACGACCACGGTCTTTTTTACATTTCATATTTTCCGAATGCATTGTGTTTGATGGTACATCAGCCGCGGGGGGGGTACAATTCCGGCCCGCTAATTCCGGCCTGAAGAATTCCGGCCCGCTCATTCCGGCCCGAAGAATTCCGGCCCGAAGAATTCCGGCCCGGAGAATTCCGGCCCGGAGAATTTTCGCCAGCATGAACAATATTAAACCACGCGAAGTGATTTTGGTAATGAAATAATAAAATGAAAATATCGATGTTCACATGTTACAGTGTATTTTCAATGATGTTCGTTCTGTTTGCTAATTTGGAAAGTGAAACCTTTTGGAAAAAAAGAAACTACAAATAAATTTTTAAATTTTTTATCATGAACAGGATTTGTGACCCTTTTACCTTATCAAAAAGGCTTGGCTTAGGATTAGGAACCTATAACAAGTCACTGCAAGCAAGTTCTAAACAAAAATAAAAAATCACTTGCCTAGAATTTTACCAAAAATCACTTCGTGTGGTTTAATATTGTTCTTGCTGGCGAAAATTCTCCGGGCCGGAATTCTCCGGGCCGGAATTCTTCGGGCCGGAATTCTTCGGGTCGGAATGAACGGGCCGGAATTCTACGGGCCGGAATTTCGCGGGCCGGAATAGTACACGAGCCCATCAGCCGTGATCAGTGAAGCACACGGCGCAAAGCGAACAATTTTTTTTCAAAGCGGAGTTGTGAAAATAATTGAATTTGTCTCTAAAAATGCAAAATTCGAACTCTACTCGTCAGCGCGGTTTGAATGCAACTATTTTTGGTCAACCTTCAGATTTTCCTCCAGCATTTCGAGAATTTTCTGAATTATAAACAATCGGGATTTTCACTTCAATTTCGGACCCTAGTCGAAAACGATGCAAAAGCAAAAGATGCAAACAGCGACTGATGCAAGCATGCAGTCTGCGAAACATTCAAAACAAGACCCAGGACAACAATCATAAGCACCGAAACAACCCTACTCAACCAAATTTGACCGACAAGCAGATTATTAGTGGAAAATCAGCTAATTAACGATTTTGCTCACAATCCAAGCTCACAACTGATCGGTTGCAACGTGCAACGGAAAATAGAAAACACGAAAAGCACACACTCTGCAAATGAACGTCTTAACAACCTGAAAATACTTTTTCGTAACCAACCAGTCACAATCGGCGTGACGTTCCGCGCTGATCAACTGGCAGCTCTGCGTTGTCGTTTGCAACGGGTGATGGCGTAGTGGACAACGAGACCTATGCGTGCACTCCGTTGTGCTGCTCATCCCGGCCCGGCCCGGCGCCCGGCCCGACAAACGATTTTTCACGAATCACACAAATCACGATCACAAAACACAGCATATGACAAAAAACTGTGATTGTTCTTTCACTGAATGAATATACAAATTTTACTTAGTTTTCAAAGCCGCACAACGTGAATGTGAACTCGTTTCAGGTGTTTTTGGGGTGCATTTTGTTGTAACGTTCGGGCCGGGATGAAGCTGACAGCAGAGGTCTCGTCCAGGCGTCTGCGCGTCGACGGCAAGGAGTTGATTGGTTGGTGCTGAGGCAAGGGGATGACGGATGGATGATGACGGGACGGGCTGTAAACGAACGAGAAAGGGTAGCTGAAAAATGGTCGAACGACCAAAACCAGACTGAACACCATAAAAAACACACGACAGGCCCTCCCACCGTTCCAAGACACGCTGGTTTCTTCCAGCATGGTGGATTGGCTGCACTGCATTCGCATTGCATTGAATCCTGCTGGTGTGTAAACAACCAATCAGCAACCAGTACATCGATACAGCGAGCTTTTTAATCATCACGAACTTTCCATCGAGGAAAATTCAGCAAACCACCCCCAAAACCACTATTAACCTGGCTGATATGCGGCTTCTTTGACGTCCGAACCGGAGGCACGTTGCTCCTCGGTTGTCGGTGGCTTTGTCGTGTGTGGCGTCGTTAGAAAGTTTGCTGACAGGCCGTGGCCACTTGTTGGGTGCGTTTCGACTTTCGGTTGGAAGCTGAAATTTTGAATAATGGATTGAATCAAGTTGCGGTGGGTGACAACAGATGCAATGAAATTGCAGCCACTTCACTTGCCAAGCTGTTTCTGGCGTTGGTCGCGTTGCCCCTCCGGAACGGACTGGCCGCGATTGCTCCGCCCTGGTCGCCTGCACGCTCCAGTCCCGAACGCGCACGTTCGCTCGAGCGAATGTGCCGTTTGGGTTTGCCTGTGGCCGTTCGTTCTTCGGCACTTCAGCCAGCAGGCAGTGGTTTGGTTGTTTGGCAAAAAAAACAGAATGCAACATTCCGAATTTCACCAAAACAACAGTAAAATGGATGTTTTTCTTAGAAAAACTACCATTTTTAAAATTTTGACAAAATTTTCTCGCTTTTGAGAGATTCAGTAGGATTCTTCGACCACCAAATTAAAGAAGCACTGAAATAACAGATTATTCTTTAATTTGAGTGTTTTTGTGAATGTTTTTTGAATGGTAGAAGATAGATTTTGAAAATGCTAGAAAATTGGATTTTTATGTTTTGATTTGACAACGAATTCTCTCTTGCGTCGCAAAGTCCAAGACAGTTGTGGTCTTTTTCAATCTAAGCGAAGGCCAACCAGTTCTGTTTCCAAAAATGGATTTTTCAAAATTTTGCTCAAAATTGGTCGAAGTCGATCAATTTTGATGGTGGTGCCGTTTGGGTTTGTCTGTGGCTGTTCGTTCTTCGGTGTGCCGAAAAACGAACAGCCACAGACAAACCCAAACGGCACCACCATCAAAATTGATCGACTTCGACCAATTTTGACAAAATTTTCTCGCTTTTGAGAGATTCAATGGGATTCTTCGACCACCAAATCAAAGAAGCACTGAAATAACAGATTATTCTTTAGTTTGTGAGTGTTTTTTGAATGCTAGAAGATAGATTTTGAAAATGCTAGAAAATTGGATTTTCATGTTTTCATTTGACAACGAACAGTTGTGTTCTTCAGTCCAAGGAAGACCAACCAGCTCTGTTTCCAAAATATGGATTTTTCAAAATTTTGCTCAAAATTGATCGAAGTCGATCAATTTTGATGGTGAGTTGCTCACGGGAGGCTCTCTATAGCTCCGCCTCCAGCTCTGACACAACCGAACACCGCGACCACGTGACCCAGTCACCGCAGTGTCATCATCACAGTCTCCGACCCATTGACAGGGGACACGGTTGCTGATGCTGACACCGACCACATGGCACCGTTGAACAAGCGTGCTGACTGCAGAACTCGAGAGTAGGGACCAGAGACGCCCGGCACGCTTCAAACCCTCTAGGCACGTCAAGCCCAAAACAACCATTGAAAGCTGCGCACCACTCCGCTTCGAGTCCAAACCGCTGTCCTGCCAAAGAGGGTTGTCCGGTGGCCGACTACGTTTTCTCAGCATGCAGTAACTTGAAATGTTGAAAGCCTGCGTTTTTATTCCCCTCCCCTTCCAAAAATCATCTCCAAACAGTCCGGCATGGCGCTGGGACATAAACTGTCTGCGAGAGACGTTTCTTCAATGTTTCTTCCTTCCTCTCCGGTAAAAACTTTTTTGTACACAGCGAATAAAGTTGAACTAAAGATGGCTGCTACGTGGCACGTGCAATGAAATATTTACAAAGTATGAAAACAATGAACACAAAAAAAGAAAAACATGAGAATCGACAACAACAACAACAAAAAAATGCATGCACTTCTCAAATAGCAACGCAACAAACGAGACAAATACAACCGAGTAGCAGCCAGTTTCGGTTCAATCAAATCGCTGTTTTTGATTTTTTGCCTTGGCCTTTGTGATCTGGAGAAACACAAAAGAGATGTCTCTGGCAGGCAGTTCACATGCCGTCCTGTTTGACCCCTGAAATTCGATTTTTGCCCCACTGCATGGTGAGAAAGTAGCGTTCCGCCGGGCCCAATGTGACACGGCAGCGGGGAGCGAGTGACGGAGCAGACTATAACAGCTGCGCCGGATGGGAAGGGCAGAGACGGCCACGTTGAGGGTCATCCACACGCCTTCACCCTCGGTGTAATCTCCCGCCGCGCCGCAGTCAACGCCGCTTGCCCAGGGCACCATGCAGCCGATGGCCAACATCAGCAGCCATGACCTCTGTATTTGGTCAAAGCTGCTGATGATGACACCACGCCCAGCGCTGTGGCTGGTGCGCGTCGTCATCAAGTGCACGGTCATGGCAGAATGGGGCAAGAACGGCGAAAAAAGTGAGCAACTGAAAATTTTCGGGGCTTGCGCCAGCGCTTTATGGCAAACCGCGGACCAATCTGCGTGTGCTACGTCAATTTGACCAATCACCGAGTGCCACCGCTGCAAAAAAGAAGCAAAAAGAAATTTCGTAATTCAAAAATTACTGTTTCTCTCGCCACTACGGTTGCTTGAAAGCTAAAGGAAACAAAATGTTATACTGTAACCAAAACCGGTTTCTTGGTTTAAAAAATGGTGGGTTTTTGCATTTTTAATTTGAATTTCAAAAAAAGTTGCTGAAAAACAGCTAACGCGAACGCAGCGAGTAGCGACCCGAACAATGGTGCAAAAATGATGGAAGACATTGCAATCAGTGGCGGCGAGGAAGGGGACGGCGGCGATGCCTCTTCAGTGAATAATTATTTCGACGGTCGTTCGGACACGGACGACGATGTTGAAAGCTTGCCAATGACAAACGACAGACACGATGAACCGTGGGCGCCCATTGGAGCTGCCACTCTTTCCTCAAGGTGAAGTTTTCATGTTTGGGTTTCCTGCTTCGTTTCGTTTGTCCGGTTCCTGCTGACTGCATCAGTCGTTGTTGTTGAAGCTAAAATTTTAGTTTCTGCAAATAAACTAAAAAAGTCTTACAGAATTACAGTCTAGCCAATCGGGCTAGACCGCTGATTCTAGTTATAAAAATGAGATGCCACGGAGCGTCAGAGAGTGCCAGGTTTCGCAAAAAAAATCTCTCAACAAACAAACAAATGAGTTCTGATGGTCAAGCAAAGTTTGACGATCATCGATGTTTCCATGTTTCAGTTGCATTTGCGGTTTCTGAAAATTGTTTCAATCTGGCCTGCATTGCACTGCAACATGTGCTTCTCAGATACGCAGCTGAAATCGCCCCGGAGATTGAACGTTTGCAACGGCTCGAGTCCGAGCAGGAGCAACTGAATGCGTCGCTGTTGGCGTTGACGACGCACTTTGCGCAGGTGCAATTCCGACTGCAACAAATACGAAAGGCTCCCGGCGATGACAAAGAGGCAAGTAGCAGGGTCAGCAAACGAAGAACGCACATTGTTGACACACCAAACAATTTCATCGATCAAATCATCCAAAACAGCTGAAGTCATATGCATGTTGTAGCAGAGTGATTGATTGCATGAACTATCAGCTTTAACAACATCTTTTTCTAACTATCTCGACCTTTTTAACTTTCAAGCAAAATTTTACGAAAACCTTTCACTTTCAGCGTCTGCTGCAAGAGCTCGAGGAGTTTGCGTTCCGCGGTTGTCCTGATATTCTGTCCGTGAAAAAGGAGCTGAGCTCGCGGAAAGCTTCAATTTGCTCAGTTGGTGCCGGCGACAGCGCCGTTGAGGCGGGTGCCGCGCGCGTCCGCTTGTCGTCGGACACAAGTTTGAGCCAAGCGGAGCATCGGGTCATCGTGCAACAGCAGCGCGCCAAGCAGATTCAGCTGATTGGACAGCTGCGCGACCAGCTGGAGGACATTGAGCGGTTCGCGTATGAGGTGAATCCAGCTGAAATTAGCCACCAGCAGGCCCACTGTTGTGTGTAGCGGACCGTTTTTAATTGGCATGCAACGCAACTGGCTGAATGTTGACAATGATGTAAATCAGGGACTTTTGTGCTGCCAAGATCCAGTTCCGTGGCAGCTGATCGAGTCACCGTGCCAGCCGACTAGCAGCGGTGCATATCGAAGGGGATGCTTTGTCAAGCAGGTTTTTCACTCACTTTTTCAGTCTGGCGAAGGCAGCCTGCCATCTGGTGAAGTGATGGAGAAGCAGCGTGTCATCATTGACCAGTTGCGCGATCGTATTGAGCTCGACTTGGATGGCTTCGATAATCTGTCACCGGAAGAGCTCCAGAAACAAGTGGACCAGGCGATAAAACGGGTTTGTGTTGCGATTGTTTTGTAATTGGTCGGACTTGATCCGAGTGTTGTGTTCCTGATTCATACCATGCTCAATCCGTCATTCATTCCGTCACTCACAATTGACAACATTTCTTTCTTTTCATTCTGCAGCTCATCAATCCAATTCGTGCTAAAGATCAGCTTGTGCAACAGCTCAAAACCCAAATCACCGACTTGGAGCGTTTCGTTGAGTTTCTCCAAATAGAAGGTTCGGGTATTGCAAATCGACCGTGCACCTGCGACAAAGACGTTTGTTTGTTCTTTGTTTTTGGTTTATCTGGCTCGACTTCATTTGCGAAATTTTTTGGAGTTTTTTTTTCAGAAAAGCAAATGTCAGGCGCACAATGTTTCATTGGAGGAAGTGCAGCGAGCGCGCTCGTTCGGCTTCAATAAAAAGGATCCATCGAGCAGCGCTGGTGAAATTGTTTTTGCACCAATTTTATTCTGAGTGCTTTTATTTTTGACCAAACTCCATTGAGTTTCTTTGTGCCACACCAACAACAACGGCACGCAGGTCGTCAGCGTCAGGACAGCGCTCTGTCGAACACGATCGCACTGTTGAACGTGTATCTGCTGGCGCAGCTCGGCTGTCGCTCCGATAAATTCCACAGAAACGAACTGAAACAAACGACTAGGGGCGCGCATTGGGGGTGAGTTGGAGCGGAAATAATCGCATGAAATAATCATAGAGGCCAATTGTTCAGAGTGAACGAAAAGGATTTACCTTTGGTTCAGTGATCTTCGTGCAGCGCTCGAGCTGGCTGTTGACAAGCTGCTTGAGGTCACCATCAAACACGACGAAATTCCGGCAGGCCAGATCATCAACAGCAACAACGAGACCAAACACAACAACAACAACAATTCGGCCGCGCTGAGTGCCTATAATTCGGACGAGGAAGATCTGGATGTGAGATCGCGTTTTTGATGTTCCATTCTGGTTTGGGTTTGGAAAAAAACGACGAGCATTTTTTCACTTGCAGGATATTTTCGACTTGTGTCACGAGGAGATTGTGACCGCCGTGCGAAAGTATTTCTGTCCCGCATTGCGAGATCTGCTACAGCATGGGCTGCTCACGGTTGGTGATGCGTGCTTGCACGTTTCAAGAGTCGCGTTCATGAAAGCACTGCAAGTGTATTGCCCATGACTGAACGGTCAGTTGCCAAAAACAACAGCAGGCGGTGGAACAAAAGACTAAAAATAAAGCAGTGAAACGATATCAACTTTGATTGGGATGATGTGCCGCGATTGGTGGTGCGACCGATTTTGATTCCGATTTTAGTCTTGTTTGACGTAATAAAGGCTGCTGAGCCACTCAGACCAGCGCTCACGGCTCTGGCGTCAGCCGGGCGTTCGGCTGTTTCCCGAGTCGTCGGAAGCCGATGCTGCAAGCGGGCGGCTCTGCGGCGTCCGAGCCTGCAGCAGCGGTCGCTCAAAGCGGCTCGCCGCTGGCGGTGCACGCGTGGGGCGTCATCTACAAATACTACGACATGAAACACGGCCGCGAGTTCAGCGAAGCGCCCGTGCGAAAACTGTCGCAGAGCTTCAATCTTGAAAACATCGGCGGACGATCGGTCACGTCGAGACAGGTTTTTTGTTTCTTATTGGTGCTTTTCAGGTGGTTTGGTAAAAGAGCTGCAAGTTTCACGACGTGTATTTCTCGAATGATATGCGACCCCGCCCCATGTCTCTGGTATCCAGTTCCTCATAAATTTCATTTTTTTGTCCTTATCAGATGCTGCTCTCGACGATCGACAGCATTTACACGACGCATGCGAAATTGAAACGCTCAAACGACGCCATGTTCAAGGCATTTGTTTGTGCTGCACTAAAGTGAGTGCTAAAAGAAAACTCATTCTCATCATTGTACAGGGTGGGCCAAAAAAAGGTTCCAATTCTAAAATGCTCTCACTGGCGTGTGCTAATGTGTTTAGAGCTGAAAATTGAAACACAATTAGAAAAAATTAGGAGGTTTTTCTGACTAAATTTTTTTTACGGTATGTTGCCCCTATCACTCACTACAGCAGAATATCTGAAAAACATGAAAAATCGACAAATGTGGTGAAATGCAGAGGGTTAATTTAGCTGTAACAAAGACCAAATGATGAACGTTGGTGACAACCCGAGTGTTCACAACACAAAAAAAGATGAAAAAAACAATACGCACATACAGTGGCTTGGAAATGCCGAATGCTGAATTGCATTTGAACAGTCTTTGATCAACCTGATGTTTCACTTTGAGTCTGAGCGTGCGTGAGCGGTTCTGCCCAGAACAGATGCGAATTTATCTTTCCAGATGCAAACTGTTTTTTTTCTTTTTTTAATTCACACATTTTGTCACTCTGACATTTTTCACCACAGCAGACTGGTTGTTTTCTGCAGTGAAAGATGCAATTCCATTTTCAGTCGTTGCTGCCATCATGGTTAAGTGGACGGCAGAAAAGCGAGTCTGGTCTGCCAATTGGTGGGAACATGCGAATAAGTTATCTGCAGTGGTTCGGCAATTTTGTACAAAATTCTATTTTACAATGCATTTTACAATTTTACGTGGCGATAGATCAGTTCACAAGTCGGTATGAGCAATGATAAACAGTGAGATTATGGGTGACCGTCGTTTTTTCGTCAAAAATCACTATTTTTTGAAAATTACACTGTAAAAATAAACTGAAACGTGTAAACCAAAAAATTTTTAATCACAAAAAAGCTCTCAAAGTGTTCTAACAGTGTTCCAAATTTTAAGCCATGAGGTTCTTGCTGCAGCTAAATCAACCCTCTGTATTTCACCACATTTGTCGATTTTTCTTGTTTTTCAGATATTCTGCTGTAGCGAGTGATAGGGGCAACATACCGTGAAAAAAAATTTAGTCAGAAAAACCTCCAAATGTTTTCTAATAGTGTTCCAATTTTTAGCTCCAAACGCCGTAGCACACGCCAGTGAGAGCATTTTAGAATTGGAACCTTTTTTTTTGACCCACCCTGTAGTTTTGCCTTTACGAGCCCCACGGACTCGGAAAATCTGAGCTGATGTTATCAATATTTGAAGAGGTTTTTTTGGAAGGTTGATGCAAAATTTAATTTCTGCCTCTGCAAACTGTTAGTTATATTTAGCAAACGCAAACTGGTGCCATGGCTGCGAATGATACTTCGCACACGTGAAATCGTGGAAGAGAACTACCAGGCATGGAGCTACGTTGCAAAAACTGGTTGGCGATTTTTGCAATTTATTTCTTGGAAAGTCCTCTATTTTGTCAACTGATATTGTATTTGTTAATTTGAACTTTATGTCTTTGTATCAGGTTTTGAAGACTCGTTTTCGCTGTTGGAAAAGCTGAACCGATTCAATTACAATTTACCAGTCGACCTCGCGGTGCGCCCGTTCAAACACATCAAGGATGCGTTCTGATTGATTCCGTAAAACGAGATTTGCTTTTATTTGTCACAGTATTCCATTGCTGTGTAATTGTGTAGTGGTTTCTCTGATACAAAACTGTGTTGAAAATTGTTACAAGTTTTTTTCACGTTGCAGGGTTGGATTTTTTATTTGTTTTCGAGTTTTGTTGCATTTTTGATATGGTTAGACACAAAACGTGATTTGCGAAAGTTTTGACATGACATTGTAGTGAAAGTGGAGCTGTTTGTCGTATGACGTTTCCAGTGTTGTATCTTCTATTCGTGCTGCTCTCCTTGTGACTGTGATACGTACAGTTCCTTTTTTCTGTTGACTCAATGGTTCCAAAGAATTTATCTGGTCAGAATTATTACTTTCTTTTTTAGGACATCATTCCAGCGTTTCGTCATTTTGTTACATTCCAATTCAGTTTTCAGTTTGCTGGTCAACTTTTGTGTTCAGTGGTGTTCATTCCTGTTGTGTTTATAAATTTCTTGATATTGTAATTTTTCGTAATTTCATGGTGTAGTCATTTTTTAGTCACTCCTTTTCATTTTCTTCACGGTCTTCCATGTGCTGTTTGTAACTTTGCTAATCAAGTTGCTTCTATCTAATTTCTTCTAGTCGTCTTAAATAATTGTCTGTCAATGACTGCTTTTGCATTTACCATGATTTCAAGAAATAAACAAATTTTTAACTGAAGTAAAATAAAATGCTTAGTGATCAATGATTATTTTTTGTTCCTTGGAATGGTGTGTTGTACACAACCGGTAGTATTATTAATGAGTGACGTAATTTAATTTGAACTTTTGAAACAAAAAATGTTGATTTTGAGTTCAGTGCTGTGCAGGATGACGTCGCAGACGAACGTGTACACGCTGGAACCGGTGGCTGGTGTTGAATTCAGTGAGCCAGTCGCTGTTAGTGAACGTGGCCCATTGTTTTGTGTGCTGGTCAACATCTCACATTTTCGTTTGCGACATTTCAGTTGACGTGCTTCGAAGCAGACAGCTCGACGCTCTATGTCGGCACGAATGAGGGGTAAGTTTGTGAGTGGCGACAGAGTTATTCAGTATTATCTTTTGGTATGCCTCACTTGTTCAGTGCGCTTCTCGCTTACTCCATCGGTGAGCATCATTCAACAGCTGCGCCAAATGATGCCCAACTGCACGCTACTGAGCTCAGCCAGGCGCAGCTGGCGCATGAGGTTTGTCCAGGCACCACAAAGTTACTTTCCGAATATTTTACCATTTCCTGCAGTTTTTGTATCTTGCTGTCATTATGTTTTGTGCAGGGGCATGCCCGTGTGAGTGCGATGTTCGTGGCCTCCGTGTTGCATCGTGTGTTTGTGCTCTGCAACGGTGCTGTGCTGGTATTCACCACCGAGAGCTTGACCGTTCGTTTTTCCGATATTTGAAACTCCCTCGATTTCTGTCTGCCACTGCTCTGTGGAAGTTGTGCATTGCATCCTGAATCGATTTTCTGTGACACTTCGAATGAATTTCTTTCAGCCGGTGTCCATGGTTGGTGGAATCAAACTGAACAAGAACGTGCTGTTGATGGAGATGAACATGAATCCAACGCACGATGATCCATTCACGATCGAGGCAAAACGAATTCTTTCTGATTTTTATCAGAAGTTTTTATTTTCAGTTCGTTGCACCAGTTTTGCGAGCAACTTTGAATTGAAACGCTGTTTTTAAAGGCTGTTTTCGCCATGCGCAATCGTAAATTGCAAATCGCGCTGTTGACCGAACAGTCGGTGACACCAACTCGACAGGTTTCCGTCGCTGACCCCATTCAAGCAGTGGTATTGTTGTTTTTCGTTTCTTTTCTTTTTGAAGCACGCCGTTTCGTGGCAGAGTTAGGTCATCTCGGGTGTCCAATCGATATTTTGGTGTGACCGTTTTTTATTTGTTGTTTTTGAATTTATTTCCAGGCGTTCAACGGCCAGTGGTTGTGCGTCGGCACGGACTCGGAATATTTTGTGTACGACATGGAAACTGAAGAGAAGAGGTCGCTGTTTCCAATCGATAGCACTGAAGTGCAACCAATCATTGTTTCAATTGATAAGGTATTCACAGAAAATACAATATCAGTTTTCAATCTACTCTTTCACTGTTGATATTCTGAGAAACTTTTTTCATTTATCTCGGTCTGAAGTACCGAAACTCACCAAACGACAGTGTATGTGCTTTGTTGTTTTAATGATGGTAAAAAACCGGTTTTTCATTTTTTACATTTTTACATTTACAAAAGTTTATCTTTTGAGTTTTGCAAAGTGCAATGATGCTATTATTCAATAGTTTTCAACTCAAAACAATACCGTATTTTTCAGGTAACAAGCCGGTTTTCCATTTCCATGCGACCGTGCTTGCTTTGCAGGGTGAGTTCCTGCTGACGGGCATGCAGGGTCTCGGTGTGTTCGCCGATGCGAACGGCGTCTCCAACCGGCCGCCGCTCTTCTGGGGCGCCGACCGTCTGCGCGCGCTCATGTACGCACGTCCGTACGTCATATCCGCCAGTGAGCAATTCGTCACCGTGCACAGGTTTGCGATCGCAATCAGACTCTGTGGTGTTGTTTTGACCCATGCCCATTTTGGATCAGCAGTGGCATTTTGGGGATGCTGCTGGATTGGACACACAGGCGGACTGGTGCGGAAGGCAGCTGGCGCACGACGCACCGCAACAGGTGGCAAGTGCTCCAGGTTGCACCACACACTTGCTTGGCTGTGCGTTGGATGCTTTTATTATCAAAGTTGGAAAAATTCAGAAATGTACAGGGTGATCAAAAAACATCCATTTTTAAAGCGCTTCGATCCCGCGACTGCATTGATGTCTGAAACTGAAATTTGCACCACTTCCAGTCATTTTGGTTGCCATTTGTTGCGTAAAAATCTCATCCAGATGTTCGCACTTGTTCGTTCAGTGTGGAAGACCAAAAGATCAAGCAACGACTGCCGTTCCACCAAGCGCGTTTTCTTGGCAACTTTGACGGACGCCAATTCCTGGCGACCGACCGCTCGCTGCATCGTCTGAAGCCCGTCTCCTGGCATGCTCAGGTTTTCCATTTGCGTTTCTTCATGATAAATGTCGTGTATTTATTAAATCTGTTGCACGTTGCACAATACGTGTGCGCATTTGGGCATCAAACCCGGGCGACCTCGTGGTGTACCACGGAACGATTCCAACATACCGCAGCGCGTTTCGCACAACACGTTTATAGACGCTCTCCGGGTCGATCTGAAATCAGCCAAACTCAAGCTGGCTTGTTTCATTCGAGCTTGCAACCAGCTGGAAAGACGCGGTTCGGTTCGAGCTGAGGGTCACTCCGTGCTACACAAACGCCTCGCACTGGTGCTGTGTATGCATCTTCAAATCTGCAGGTGAGCGCACTGCTTGCCGACGGTCAGCCGACGGAAGCGGTGCGCATTGCGCAGACTGCCGTTGACCGTCTGCATTCGGAGTCGGACATCGCGCTGTACCGTTCGCTCTGTCAGCGCGCCGTATTTCTCTTCTTGGCCGAATGTCAGTGGCGAGACGCGAAACGATGGGCAGTCGAGAGCGAGCTCGATGTTAGAGAGGTCGGCTGTGATGCTTTTTGTGGCTCATCACGCACTGGGGATGATTTTGCACGATTCGGAAAAAAATGTTTTTTTGTCCGCACCTAGCGGATTGGAGGATAGACAAAACATTGGAGTTTTTGTCTGTGCGCTCGGAGGATCGAACTGGGCACTTATTTTATTGCACGCTAATACTAATTTTCAGGTAATCAGCCTTTACGATGGTCTGCTGTCGTGCACAAGCGCATTCACACGCACTCAGCCTCCGCTGCACATTCTACCAAACATCGAACGGGTCACGAGACGGCAACCAACGTTGGTCACTGAATCGGAGCGATTTCTGACCGAGCTCTTGTTTGCCGTTCGATTTCGCGCCAACAAATCGCACAGAATGGTCAGTGGACTGGAGGATGGTGGGAAATCTTTGTGGTTTGACTTGTTGATTGGCAGCATCAGGGATTATGCAACTTGCGTCACTCAAATCACTCAAATTCACGAATGTGTGTTTTGCGTCCATTCAGGACATCGACACAGCTCTGCTGAAACTCTGTGCTTGCGATCGGGCGCCACTGCTCGAGCGAGTGCTGCCTGATTTTCAAGGAGACACGACCGATTGCGTTGACTGGCTGAGCGAGCGTCGATTCCATTGGACGCATTCGAGGTTGGTCAAAGTGATACCTGGTCAACTCGACACTCTAAATTTTGAAAATTTTCAGACTTTTATGGTCTTGTGGAAAGTTGTCCGAGGCGGTTGACATCCTGAAACGATTGTTGATTGGGAAGCTGAGTGATGAGAGTGGATGTTTCGAAGGTGTTCGGGAGCTTGTCGAACTGCTTTCAGACAAGTAAGTTTTGGTGTGAAGTTGTTTTCACATTTTTCGCATTTGAAAAGTAAAAACTTTTTTCAATTCGCCAACTTACTGAACTGTTTTAGGTCACTTAAGCAGGAACAATTGGAGAAATGGATCTCATGGTTATTGGGCTTTGACAGCAATGCGGGTTTTGAGGTCAGTTCTTTCAAAGCTTGATTGCACTTGTTCTGCTGAATTGAATCTTTTCTTATCAGGTCATCGAAAAACAACAAGCGGAATTGCATGTTGGCACCATTGTGAGGCTGCTTGAGCCCTATCCAGCAAAGAAAATCTCTTTTCTGTACGCGTTTCTGGTGGAGCCTGGCGACCAGCAGTCCTTTGTGAAGGTACATGTATGCCCCATTGCAATTTTTGCAATTTTCTGTGACTGGCATTTCAAATAGTAACACCAATCCCAGCGGTGCAGGCAATCTGTGCACGGAATTTTAATTTCTGAGCATTTGATTGGTTTATTGTCAGAGTTTGACATGATCACTACAGTCTATCTCGTTAATATCTTATATGCAACTAGCTAATTGGTTGGTCATAGCAATTCTCAGCGCTGGTTGGTTAGTCATGAGTAATTCTCAGCGCTGATTGGCTGGTCATGAGCAGTTCTCAGCGCTGATTGGTTGGTCATTACGTCATGTTGCAAATGAGTCCCACTCGTCTGCATCTGATGTCAGCCAGGCGGAATGCAGAGAATTTCCCCTCCGTACAATCTGGTTTAATTTTTAACATAGAGTTTTGCAGAGCCAAACTGAAATCAGCGAAGTCGAACTGTCTTCACTGCACGACCAACTCTCGATCGCGCTGATCGCTCAGCTGGTGCGATTGACTACCGGCGACGCACAGCAAACATTGGACGATGAACGCACGGACGCACAGCAAACATTGGACGATGAACGCACGGACGCACAGCTGCACGAGCACCGTGGCCAGTTGCGTCGCCTGATTGAACGCTCCCAATGGCTGGATGTGACGCGATTGGCTGAGCGCATGAAGCCACACCGACAACTGGACGCTGACCGCGCGTTCTTGTATGGAAAGGTTGGTGGGAATGGGTGGCTCGTAGCTTTTGGAATTTACGGTCGAACTCGAAATTATAGGCTGATTGGTTGGTGATGCAGGCATTGCCGTGGGGGCGGAGTTTCATTTGCACAGAAAGCGTGCATCACGTGATCGAAAAAATCAGCTGATTGCCTACAATTTAGAGGTCGACTGTAGATTGCGGTTAAAAAGGATCAATCAGCAACTTCTAGCACAAGGCTTCTACTCACACCGTGTTGTAAAGGTAACCATATGGTGACATGACGTAAAAATAGATCATGATGACTTGCCATGAAGACAGACAATGTGCCTGAAACTGAAAGTTTTTGAAAGTTTTCTTTCGCTTAGTTTTTGTTCTAGTCTGGAGCGCACGAGGAGGCGCTGCGTGTGCTCGTGGATGACTTGCTGGACGTTGACAGCGCCGTGCAGTACTGTGAGTTGTATGCAGACAGCGCACACTCGGCTGCACTCTACAACACCACACTGAACAGGGTCGCCGATGCTCACAGGTTTGTGGTCGTCTTGTTGTTGCTGTTAATGGTTGTCTCTTGCTTTTAGTGGCTTTTTGTGCTTGAGTAAGTTGCACGTTTTTCTGATTGATAGGCTTCTGATGCTGAGTGGGCACATCACTGATGAGAACACATCTCTTCGGCATGTTGCTCAGCAGGACGAAATGCAGAGATACAAATTGGTTTATTCGACCGACGCTCTCTGCTTCAAGTGTCCATCCATTGCTAAAAACGTCAAAAATTCTAATTGTCAGTTTACTACTATTCCTTATCTTACCATTTTCAGACAAACGCGTCTACCACTAGGTCGTCTGATGAGCACAGTGCAGCATTGTGCCCCGTTCGTGTCAGTGCAGCAAATGCTGGGCACACTCCCATCGAGCATTCCATTGGCCGCCGTACACCACGCCATTCACATTGGCCTCAACCAATCACTCAGTCGAAAGTGCAACTTGCAGATCGGCCGATCGCTGGCGCACGCGGCAAGACTCGATCAATGGCAGACGCTCGCTGAGGTGCACACGCAAAAACTGCTTGTTGACGAGCAGACGTGCGTTGCGCTTTGGAATTCTTGGGCGGTTTTGTTTATTGTTCGCTTTCTGTTCCTGGGTTGTATGTATCTCAGGCATACTTGTGTGACGGTGTGGTGGAACGGGGTACGCTTGCTGGGTTCGCACGCCTGACAGATTTGCGACAATGCGCACGTTCCCACGCACGGTCGCATGGCTACGAACTGGACAAACGGTGTGGTGGAACAAGGAAGCGCGTGCAGTGCTGTCATGTTGTGTGCACTGAAGGTTGAAGTGCGCCACGTTGCGCGTCCACCCACCCCACCGTTCGCACGAGTGTATGAATCAAGTGCACAGCACGGAAGCGCTCTGCGTAATGCTATCAGCTGTTTGCAGCAACTGCGCGGTGTGCCACGACACGTTCGTTGCGGTTGACAGCGACTGTGTGCGCTACCGAACGCAGTCCGTGGTGCACGTGCACTGTGTGGCGCACAGACACCTGTGTCCCACGGCAAACGTTCCCGTCGGTCGTGCGTTCGCGCCGAAAACTGCTGAATAATGGCCGTTTCGTGATAAACGTCTGTGAATGATGCATTGTATCTGTAAATTATTGTTCCACTCCACAAAACTGTAAGTTATTCATATTGTCCATTTCGACAAAGCTATCGTTTCTTATTGATCCAGGATTATCAAGTTTTATCTGCATAATTTATTGCTCTGGGAAGCAAAATTTGGATAACCTTCACATT
This sequence comes from Theristus sp. LFF4_11, assembly GCA_030248135.1. NCBI lineage: Eukaryota > Metazoa > Nematoda > Chromadorea > Monhysterida > Xyalidae > Theristus > Theristus sp. LFF4_11. The sequence continues at coordinate 89,845 of JASANC010000791.1, read as the reverse complement.
TCACATTACCGTCAATCAAACCAAACTTTCAAAAATCACTGGTCGACCGGGTACCACAGCCGAGGAATGTTGCTGCTCATAATATGTACAGGGGTGGTACGAGTCACTGTTGTTGTTGTACTCGTAATCAATCTGAGGCAGGTTGCAAGAAACGACGTTCAAAAGAAGGATAGAAACGATTTTTTCAAACTGCACATTTACCGTCCGACTGCCGACATGCTGTATTTTTGGACTTTCGTTCTACATTGTATATTCTGCAAACTGGATATTGTGAACATTGTGACGAAACAGTTTCGTTACAAACGATTTCGTCACAACATTTAGTGTTGGCTCCAAAATTGTACGTGTGTTTCTTGCAACCGGCCCCTGGTAGTCGGAGTGATGTCGTGGCGATTGCTCCAGTGGACTGTCCCATTGCACTGTGTTGCTGGTGTGCAGTGTTGTCAGTGTGCTGGAACGGTGATGCCCATGTGGCATGCCAGATGAACGGTTTCCTGTCTTGGGTGGCAGAGTGTCCGTGTTGTTGTTGTTGCTCACTCTGAACAGGTTGTGGTATGCACTGCTGGCACGTCGCATGTTGAGCCTGAAAAACTTGAAATCCAGTTTTTGAAATTAGCTTGAAATAAATGGTATCGTAGTGAAGTTAGGGGCATTCATGAAACAGTATTTAGTGACGCGCAGCTGTGTTAAAACATAGCTACGCGGTCAGTTAATGCTGCTTCATGAATGCTGCGTAAATGAAAGAAAGTTTTCATACCGACGCTGCGCCGCATCAGGTTCGATTGGCTGTTCGGTATGCTCCGATGGCTTCGGAGGGCTAAAAACTATTCAGCAGTTTTTCTTTATCGTTCACATTCACAAGCAATTTGCATGCCACTAATGATTTCACTGCTGACCGTTTTCCACATCGATTGAACTCGTACGCAAGAGAATCGATCAAGAATGCAAACAAGTGCATCCAGGAACCGCGCGCCTCCGCGCAACCCTGTGGATTTTAAAAAAATGACGCAATTTCTGTTTTAGCTTTCCTTCGACGATTCGACACTCGTAAAAAAGTTTCATTTCTACACAGTGGTTGAAATTGATATTATACCTGAACATACTCCTGCATGAGGAAAATATCGATGCAGACCTCGCCAAAAGTGTCCCACGTGCGTTCGCTGAAGCCGAGACACTCGAGCGGCTTGTGGCAAGCGGCGACAATGGGCAAAGACGTTTTTTGTGGTTTTTACAATAAAAACAAACTGCCAAAAAAATTCGTGGTCATTGATCTGGTCAGAAATGTTTTTTAACTTATTTAATACTAGCAAAAGTGTGCAAAATTGAACATGCCAATATCAGCAATGCTCGGTGACAAACTGCTGAAGTCGACGTACAACACCGAGCTGTCAATCGCTCGCATTATGTCGCGCAACATGTAAAACTGGAAACGACGTACAATGTACAATTGTGCACATTGTGTCGTAAAAACAGAAAAAGGGGTTACTGAAATGCCCTTCACGTACTAAAGTAAGCGCTTTTTAGTAGCCATTTTAAAGCCTGCTCTGTGAATAATTGAGAGCAGCATCCATTGCAAACACAGCCAGTCATAATCAGCTCGCCACTCCAATGTCGACACCGACCAAGAATCGCGCGTGACTGTGCGCGGAGCTTTCGACGGTGCGAATCTGGCAGCCCGGCGTCAGCGCGTCGTGGTCGTGGCCGAGCTTCAGTCTGACGCCGCCGCTGAGCACGTCCAGGAACTTGGCCGCCCGCAGATGCGGCGACATTTTCGTTTTCTCGAACACGCGCATGAACACCGCGGATAGGAGGCGCACGATGCGGTGCTCGTTCGCTGAATATTGCTTGTGGTGGAGAAAACGGCGCTACTAAACATCAGCGAGCATAAACTGACGCCAGCTGGCGCTTTTTTGTAACGTCGATCAAATAGTGGCCCCAGAAAAAAAAAAAAAATTAAAAAATCTTTTATCTTGCTGAGTGGCGGATGTTGGTCTCGCGGATTGAAAACAACCAAAAAACAAAACCACTTTACCATCGTTTTTCAGGATCTCGAAAGGTGGAAATTGCACTGTCTGCCACTGCAAGCGTAACTTCGTTGGTTGCTCGTTGCTGTTTCGCCTCGTGTCGTCAGCGTGATCACACCGGTTTGTTGTGGAACTTGTTTCCATGTTATTTGAGGTGAATTGAGAGGCAAAACACGAGACGTGATGTCGTCGGTGGGAAAATGGGGTCGCCGAAACCAAGTCTGAAATTTTCACCCTCCTCCCATATGAGTGGGGGTCATATGGTAAGTCGGTGGCTCCTCAGATGGTGATATTCGGACTCCCTGAAAAATTCTGAACAACTTTCATTTTAAAAAAAAAAAATTTTTTAAAAAAAATTTTTTTTTTAAAAAAAGAAAAAAAATAGAAATTTTTTTTTTCTTGACATCTCTAAGTGGCCCCAGTTGCTGAGTGGCGGATGTTGGTTGGGGGATTGGTCGGACACAGTGCAACTCTATTCTATTGGCAGATTACGCCAAACAAACTACATTTGTACCGGAGAGTTTTCGCCAAGTCAGCTTTATGGCGTGCTTTTTGACGTCGCTGAACATCAACTTTGACGTGTCCAAATATGGCGAACGATCCATTTCAGCCATGATTGCCTGTGCATGGTGCAAAGCAGGTTTGCCATTGAATCACACGCAGGACAGCAGGGTTCACATGAGTGAAACGATACAAAGCAGAAACACCACGAAACAAGACATCTCATGGCGAGCCGAGCGACCACCACAGGATTTCTTTGCCCAAAAGCATTGCCTGTCTTTTGCGGTTGTATTTCGCGCGACGTGCCGCCGCCAACGCCGGATCGATCTCGGTGTCGGCCGTTTGCCGCTTCAGAAAGTCGCTGTTGTACTTGCGCTGTGCGATCTTGCGGGCGATCAGGGAAAACGCCATTTGGCTCTTGATGGTTTTCTGTTGAATTCGGATTGGTATTTTAAACACACGAGTGCAGAGAGGAAAGGTGAGTTCACTGCAACTGCTGCGCAATTACTGAATATGCATGTGTTCTGGCGTTCTCATGTTGGTGTTTCCATGGCTCAAACCAAATCACTTTTGTCGTCGATTCAAAGTTTATCTTATTATCTTCAAGTGAGCCAAACGCCCAAACACAATGCTTTTCAGTTTTTTCAGCCGAAATTTTGTTGGCCGCTTTTGATACGCCCATGGTTTTTTTGCAACCGCTGTCAGAAACAGGTGCTCTTCTGTCTGAAGCGTTGCGTCAAAAATCAAAACCCCTCACTTTGCGGCATTTTTTGGGTGTCATTTCTTGCACATTTTGTGCGTATTTGAAACGCGGCTAATGTTTTGTTAGGTGTGCTTTTTAACGACAAACATTCCGTTTAACGACTTTTTATCTTTGGCAATGTTTTTTATTGACAAAAAAAATTAAAGTAAGGTCACCAAGAATGTCTAAAAATGAAAGTGTTTTGGAAACCACTTGATGCAAAAAAAACAGTAAGCATTGAGCAACGCAGTTGAAACGGGAAAATAGATGATGACTCACAAAAAAGTGTGCGTGAGTTGTTTACCGTGTTTGCTGTTGCTGGTATGTGAATGTGATGTCATAGTTTCACAACTATTAGCTGGTACCACCGTTTGCAATTCTAAATGCACTGCATCCAAATTTCATAGTTACACAGTAAAAATCCAAATTTCACAGTTACACAGTAAAACACAGAAGTTGTGAAGTAAAAAATAACAAGTTTATACTGGTTGGTAGAAGCAGTAGAAGCACAACAGTTTTGGTTGGCAAAGTAGGTCGAACAACTACCAAATTCTGCACCATTATGTTGCCCGCCCCCGTCCGTATCGATTGATCCGTTCTTGTTTTTCAGATTCAGATTCAGTCAGATTTTGTATTTCAACACACAGCAAAAGTCATGGCGAATAGACGAAATACATCGAGAATTTTGTTCGCACATATTTTTTTTTTCGAGGAGTTTGTTTGTTCAACATTCAAGAATACGTTTTTATTTCACATCATTATTGGATTATTTTTATTTCTATTTTTGTTAATTTTGTTCAGGTGTTTTTGTGATTTTTCTGACTGACTGACTTCATTTTTCATGAGTAAATGAAATGAAATGAAACCCAGACCGAAACCCAGACTTTCTTTCAGAAAAAACAAACAAAATCATCCGAATCGAACGCGTCGTCGTCGTCGTCGTCTGTCAAGTCTCAACTTTTTTATTCAATTCAGCAGATTTTCAAGCCTCACCCTCAATCGAAGTCGAAGTCTCCTCTTCCGGGCGATTTGTTGGTCAACTTTCAATTGTCATCAGCGTTGTGGTGAATGTGAATTGAAATTGAACGACGACAAGACATAGCTTCAAGATCAGAGACAGAAACATCGATCAGCAACAGACAAAATGTTTTCGTGGTTGCGTTCAGGCGAAAAACAGAAGCACTCGGACGTTTTTACGTCAGTTGTGGACGATCTGAAAAGAATATACAAGCAGAAATTGTTGCCATTGGAAGAGCACTATAAATTTCACGAGTTCCATTCGCCACAGTTAGGTAAGCAAAACTCAAACTCCCGTAATTCATTGGTATTTGTTTGTGTTTTGTTTGTTTCATAAAGCTGTGTCAATTGAGATCTTTGTTGAAAACTGTTTTCCAGACGATCCTGATTTCGATGCGAAACCGATGATTCTACTTGTGGGTCAGTATTCAACCGGAAAGACAACGTTCATTCGATATTTGATTGAGCAAGATTTTCCGGGCATTCGTATCGGGCCCGAACCGACGACGGATCGATTCATCGCCGTCATGTATGGACCAGAGGTTGGAGAGCAGAAGCTATGAACTTATGTACTGTACCAAACTTCGTCGGAAACGGGTAATACTGCCCTGAGCCCAATTTACCCTCGGGTCTGGAGGGATCAGACTATTAGATGTTATTGGTCACTTCAGTTTCTCGTTTCTCCACATGTATCTTGTCCACAGTGGGATTCGAACTTTCCACCTACAGAACGGTAGAAAGAAGTCCTGCGGTACAAACGTGACGAAAGCTGAAGGTAAACAAAAATAAGTGCATTCGAACCGTCGTGACGCGCTGAGCTCGAATTTTGCTTTTCCAGAGCCAAATTAAGTTATTTTAACCGTTACAATTGGCAAAAAAACTCAAGAAAATTATCCCTCTAATCTCAATTTGTGGGAAGCCAATCAAATTGTCGAATGTTATAACATTTAACTGAAAGAATGTGTAGTTTTCATGCAATTAATAAAAAATTAAAAAAATAATAAAAAAATTTTTGTTCAAATAATTTTGTTTCCACGCAGGAAGCGACCATTCCGGGCAATGCGCTCGTCGTCGACAGCAAGAAACAGTTTCGTCCACTGTCAAAATTCGGCAACGCTTTCCTCAATCGGTTCCAATGTTCGCAGTTACCGAATGAAGTGCTCAAGAACTGCACCATTGTTGACACGCCCGGCATCCTGTCTGGCGAGAAACAGAGGTTGGTGTGGCCTTTCTGGGGTTGTCTGCTGTTTTTGTTGGGTTTTTATTATTGTTTTTCGCTGCGAGGGAGTTGCTTATCGACTTTCAACAGCCATACTTCTGCTGCTTAGCCTTCTAGCAACGTTGAACAATGTTGTCAGACTGTGAATTGATTGATTGACTGAATTTGATCTTTTCTGGCTATAGTCCTTTTGAACATCAATCGCACTCGAAAACACAAGATTCACATTTGGTGCGCCAGTTTGGGTAAGTGGAGAGCCCACAAACCGAATGGCGCATAACTGCAATCGCTTTGCTTGTGAAAGATTTTCATAAAATCGTTTAGATGACCGACCCTGCTAGCCAATGTTATTAGTCAGCAGCCATGCTTTGCAATTTGGTTAATCGTGATAGACTTAAAGGCTTCTATGGTTGTGCTGTGCTCCACTTACTCATCGTCATACTTTGAACAATGTTGTGCTTGCTCGGAAATTATCCATCGAACCTGATTTTTTTCGTAGCACAAGTAAAGTAACACCAATAACCACAACAGAAACAAACAAGTCAAAAAACTCTTTATAATCAAGGGAAACGCAATTTAGCGAAAGCTGCGCTGCACAAACAAAAACCGAATTCGTGGTTGGTTTTGAAATGAAGATCAATCTAGGCATAGCGCGCACGCCCGCTTGCAGTGACGCCGCATGTACCTCGGATTGTTCGTGCACTCGCCGACCCATGCCCAGAAACGGCACAGCACGTTGTGGTTGGCGCACTCTGTCTCCGAGTGCGTGTACTGCTGAAAGCTTAGTTGATCTGGCACTGGCGGTCGGAGTGGAGCAGTTTATGTCAAAAAAAGTGAAACGGGCGTCGCCACCAACCAACCAACGGCACTGTATCAAGCTGTGGACATCCGTTGTTCTCGAGTCTAGTCGGACAGAAGCGGATATCTAGAACAAATTGCTGGAACCAGACAACCAAAAAACATGCAACATTGGAATGGTGACTTCATGAAAATGGCAGAACTTTAAAAACGCTTGAAAATTTGAAAAATCTTGCTGTGATCTCACCTCGTTTCGCGACACAGTCGCACGTACCGCACGCACGGGCACAATTGATCTTCATCCAGTTCGGATTTCGTTCACATTCGTTGCGGTCCGCCCATCGACAGCAGTTCTGAACAATCGGAATTAACCAATTTTTTGGTTTGCTAACGATTCAGAGGGTGGCCAAATGATCTGTGCCTTCCAAATAGTTCTATTCTTGCTTGATAAACAATTCAGAAAAATTCCAGCGAACCGAGTTCCGATCGCGACATGCGATACCGGGTGTTGTTAATCGACTGGCCGATTCGGTGGTTGTTGTGGTTGCATTTGGAAAGAGATATTTACGACAGCGGTTAAACACTGCAAAATGAAAATTGACGAAAGGCGCATGATTGATAACAAATTTTTTTACAACAATAAATGGTCCGCTATGCCGAAGCACCTGGCTCACAAACGAGCACTGCTCTGGTGAGGTGTGCCATGCAGAGTTCGTTGTCGAACACGTTGCACTGGACACGGCCACATTGGAAACTTGCTCGCTGCGGCACAAGCATAGAAAAACGGTCGCTGTTGAAGCCTGCCATGAATCAATGACACTGAAAAACTGATTTGCAGTCAAGCTGAATGCATATGCAATTTGCACATTCTGACATTTGCATATGGCATGCTGATTGGCTGCATCAAGCAGGTTGGACCAATCAAGGAGCCTAATTCAAGAGTCAAACTGAACAAAATGCACATCGTACAGTTTTCGTCGACCAATCGTGCGAGTGTCAAAGCGGGCACAGGATTGATTGCACTCTGTAGCAAACTTGGGGCAACCGCAATGGATAATAAAATTACGATTGACAACAGCATTGTGGTGCTTGGTTGTCAATAGTTAGCTGGCACTTTGTGATCAAATCAGTCTGAAAGTTATAAGATTTCAGTTCTGCATTGCAAGCAGATATGAAATGAAATTACATTATGAATGAGATATCGTTCGACTACGTGACAAAAATTACCAGGTTTGAAACATGGTTGAATCGAATGACGTGGTGTGAAATGCAACTGAAAACAGCAATTAAAAATCAAAATTTACGAGTTTTCCTATCACTTACTGATACGCTATTTGCCATCTGTGATCCATCCAGACAGAGAAGATGTCGCTTGAAAACTACTTTTCGCACAAAGTGCGAACAATTTCACGGTTTTCATGTACAACTACTTGCCATTGGATTTTTTCACGTCCGTTGCCAGCAAACTTCAGTTTCAGTCTTTTGCAATCATAAATTAAGCACGCTGACCACAGCCCCAGAATATCGCAGCTGCACCGCTCGTTAAATTCAATTTGCTGAAGGGAGACATTTTCTTTTCGCTGGCTGTGTGGTTTTTTCAAGGTCAACAATTTGTGAATTAGCTGTGTGGTAATGCAGATGTTGATAATTGAGTTTGATTGATTCGATGACTAATTTCAGGATGTCACTTTTTTGGATGTTTTTATTTTCGTTTTATTGCTGCCTCGTGCTGCGATGGTCGCTGGCAAACACGTGTGTTGCAGAAAAGTGAAGTGTTGTAAAAGTAAACTTGTCTCGTCTGCACGTTATGGATATATGCGACGTTTTATTATGTATTGTGCTGTTATCAGTGGCATTTGTGTGAATCAAAATTATCACTATAAATAACGCTCAGTGGTTTTTACACAGTTTGGTTTTACAGTCGTAACCAAAACGAAACCTGCTTGAAAATTGCTGTGTGGGGATTTTGTACCAACCAGGCTTGCAATAAAATGACTGAATGTTTATGGCGCTAACAAATTTCCAAACGAATCACTGCTTGCGTTTTTATGATGATGGTTCATTGACTGGAGTATTTTTGGAAGTTTTCGAGATTGAAACAGGTTCAAACTTAAAAAAACTACATTTTTGCAGAATCGACCGTGGCTACGATTTCACGGGTGTGCTGGAATGGTTCGCAGAGCGAGTGGATCGTATCATCCTTTTGTTCGACGCACACAAACTGGACATTTCTGACGAGTTCAAACGATGCATCGAGGCGCTTGCTGGTGAATTGCCTCTTGAACTGTAAAACGTGTATTGTGCAATTTGTGCTTTGGAATTCGGCATCCTGATTGGTTGCATCGAACTTGTTGGTTCAAATCGAATCAATTTATTTGTAGCCTTTTGGCCAATTATGAGCAAACACGAAAGTTTCATCGTGCAGAAAAGACAACTGACAAAATTGAAGAACACAAATGAAAATTAGAATGCGCAGGTGAAATTGGAGATGCGAGAATGCATGGGCAAGGACCACCCGGGTTATTACATAAAGAACAAAAACCGTGACATCTCAAGCTGAAGCTACACAACCGTCGACAGCAAAAAAAACCAGTGAACGTACAGAAAGCAGTAAATAACTTGTGGTTTTCTCAAATCGGAATCACTCACAGACTGCAAACACAACACAATTAAAACTAAAAAGGAACCGACAGCACCAAACAAAACACTTTCGGCTCGGTGAACATAAAGACGATAAAGTGAGCAGCAGTTTGAGCTCAGTGGTTCACTCAGTCAGCCAAATTCAGAAGCTACCAATCAGCTGATTGTCTCTGTCTGTGTAAATCAAGTATAGTGGAGTTGCTATATAAAATCTCGTCGAGCAGCATTTAGTGACGCAACGCGGAACTGTGTTAGAAAAACATAGCTATGTGTCATCAAATACTGCTTACTGCTTCATGAATGCCGCTTGGCCGTCTTCGGAGTTCGTCTGTTCATCACATTGTATTTCATAAATTACGACTGAGACAATGCGCCAACATTTCAGGCCACGAGGACAAGATACGAATCGCGCTGAACAAGGCGGACATGGTGGATCATCAGCAGTTGATGCGTGTGTATGGCGCGCTGATGTGGTCGCTCGGAAAGGTCGGCGCACGACTGACGCTGTTTCTCCCCCTACATGCCAACCATGCCTTGCGACATTGTGGTCGAGTGGAGCGTGGTGCGCGTTCCGCCATGCGGTACAAGTTACCGCAATTCTCCACAATGCGTGCTCAGCGCTCCGCATGGCGACAATGCAAGCTTACTGTGAGCTTGCCGTCGTGCGGTGGCTAACCACGTTCCACTACACCGTCATACCCGTATGATTCCAACATCAACTCGCTCATGCGGGCGTGCACTTCCATGCCAACCCTTCGATTGATTCGCCTACCCTAAAGCATTCCTTTGTCACTAATTTGGTTGCATTAAAGTCAAAACATCATCGTTTGAAAAATACGAGCGTTCATGGCAGGTGTTCCGAACGCCCGAGGTGGCGCGCGTCTACATCGGCAGTTTCTGGGACCAACCGTTGCACTACGACATCAATCGGCGTCTCTTCGAGGATGAGCAGCACGATCTGTTCTCCGACTTGCAGTCGCTGCCGCGAAACGCAGCGCTGCGAAAACTGAACGATCTCATCAAGCGCGCCCGACTGGCAAAGGTGAGCGGTCGTTTGTTTCGCGGTTGTGTAAATCAGAATTTGGGAAATGGCCTTTTTCGATTTCTTGCGAATCAGTGGCACACATATTTTTCTGGGATGACGACGATTTTATGTTTGTGCGTTTCAGGTGGGGGGGGGGTACAATTCCGGCCCGCTAATTCCGGCCTGAAGAATTCCGGCCCGCTCATTCCGGCCCGAAGAATTCCGGCCCGGAGAATTCCGGCCCGGTGAATTTTCACCAGCACGAACAATATTAAACCCCACGAAGTGATTTTGGTAATGAAATAATAAAATAAAATTATCGATGTTCACATGTTACAGTGTATTTTCAATGATGTTCGTCCTGTTTGCTTTTTTGGAAAGTGAAACCTTTTGGAAAAAAAGAAACTACAACTAAATTTTTAAATTTTTTTTATCATGAACAGGATTTGTGACCCTTTTACCTTATCAAGAAGGCTTGGCTTAGGATTAGGAACCTACAACAAGTCACTGCAAGCAAGTTCTAAACAAAAATAAAAAATTACTTAAGAATTTATTTACCAAAAATCACTTCCTGTGGTTTAATATTGTTCTTGCTGGCGAAAATTCTCCGGGCCGGAATTCTCCGGGCCGGAATTCTTCGGGCCGGAATTCTTCGGGCCGGAATGAGCGGGCCGGAATTCTACGGGCCGGAATTTCGCGGGCCGGAATAGTACACGAGCCGTTTCAGGTGCATGCGTACGTGATATCAGAGCTGCGCAAGCAAATGCCGTCCGTGATGGGCAAGGAGAAAAAGAAGAAGGAGCTGATCGCGAATCTCGACAAAACGTACGCCCTCATTCAGGTAGGGGCGGAGGAAACTAATATTCTTCAAACAATTGATATCACTTGTGTCGAAGTGGTGGAATGTATGAACGTGCGGCCATGTGGTCAACATTGCCGCATACCACCGTGTGACGAACGTTCACGATATTCACCACACCGGCTCATGTGATTGTTATTCGACGAAAAGAAGTGGCAAAGCAGCGAAACCGCAAGTGTTTGTGCAATTTCGCAGCAACAACACAACATTTCCATCGGCGATTTCCCCGACATCAAACGAATGCAGGAGTGCCTGCACCACCAAGACTTCAGCAGGTTCAACGCGTTGAAGCCGAAGTTGATTGAGATCGTGGACGGCATGCTCGCATCAGACATTGGTCTGTTTGTTTGCACCTGTCAGTTTTTTTCGCAGAATACAGACGGCATGTGAGACTTTGAATTGCAGCAGGAAGAACGATTGTAGTGGTTTGGTTGATATCAGACACTTGTGGCTAAATATGGTTAATTCCAACTCCGGTTGGTTCCGTCCTTTCTTCTTTCGCAACTCTGTATTTCGAGCGAAAAGTGTTTAAAAAACGTACTGTACGATTCGATTGTCTGTGATATAGCCAATCAATGAATCGATTTTTTCCCTTTGCAAAAGTAGTGTGCATGTGTTTGTCGTGTGTTCCACATCGGTCTGCCTCATGCAAAGCTTTACGAGAACACCGTTAGTGAGCTGAGCTAAGAAATAGCAATCCTTTTCACGACCGACAATGAGCACCGCCTGTGAACAGCGTCACCAATTCATTCGTTCATTCGTTTCAGCTCGAATCATGACGCAAATCCCGAAAGAGGAGGAGGCCGCGAGGAGAGCGGAGCAGGCGGTCGCAGCGAACGGCGGCGATGCGTCCGTGGTGCCGGCGGAGTTGCTGAGTCGCAATGCCGTGCTCACGGGCGGCGCATTCGATCAAGCCATGGAAACGCCGTTCGGTCGCGGCAGGGGCGAAGGTCGACTCGCGATTTCGTATCAGATTGCTTGTGGTTGCAACGGTTGGCAACAGTGGTTGCAAACTGCTGGATCAGATGAGCTTGCCTGGGCTGATGCGAACACAATGCAGCTGTAGCGAATGAAACAGGCCGATGGGAACTGTGGTGTGGTGATGTTGGTGTTTATGGCAACATTCACGATTGCAGGCATCGACAAGGGCGCTGACGAAAGTGAATGGGTGGTCAGCCAGGAGCGATACAAGTCAGACGAGGTGTTCGATTCGTTGAGACCGCTCGATGGAAAGATTAGTGGTGAGTGTACAGTTGTCAGCTTCTTTGCATTTTACTAAGAGCGCACAAAAAATGTGTAACGAGGTGGTTCTACTTTATTCAACTCATCTTGAAACCAATAGTGAAAAGAAATAAAATCAAGAAACAAAGAGTGGGCACGTTGCGCCCTCTAACGACAACAGTAACAAACGTTTGTTGCAAATGTTCTGTTGAACTGCGCAGAAAGTTTATGGAGAGCAGATCTATGATCGATCAGCCAATCTTTTGCTTATTTGATGTTAGCCAGACGAAAATGCTCTGAATTTTTATGCAACTGTATTGACTGTAATTAAACGATTAAAAATGGCCAACTAATAATCCTTTTTCCCAGGTGCGGCCGCCAAATCGCATTTAGTGAAATCGAAACTGCCGAATTCCGTGCTCTCAAAAGTCTGGAAACTGTCCGATGTCGATCAAGATGGAAAACTGGACAGTGACGAGTTTGCGTTGGCTGAATATTTGGTGAATCTAAAGTTGCAAGGTTGGTGACAAAAGTTGAACATTTTTTCTGATACACTGTTTGTTTGTTTTTTAATTTGCTGTCCAACTTCTTGAAATCTACCAATTGTTTGTTGTTTCAGGTCACGAATTGCCTATGGAGCTGCCGACTCATTTGGTGCCCCCGTCGAAACGCAACGTGTACCCAGCGATAGTGGAACGAGACGATTAGTGTTAGTTACACTGGACGAACTGCATTCGCTTTCCAAGAGTTCTATCAACGGTTATGTGTCTGACACGTCATTTTTTACTGTGATTTTACTTTGTATACTGTATAAAGTGTGCGTGTTTTTCTTGATGCACATATTTTTTAATGAAACATGATTTTTTATCAATGCAACAATCGATTTGAAGTTCACTGTGTTCTATAGCAGAAACCTGGACCGCTGATGTTCACAGAATCAAGAGTGTTATATTGTTGGTGATTTTTAAATTTTGATGTTTTATTTGCTCGGGTCATTCATATCACCGTATCGTGTAAATTCTTCTTTCGATTAGTCTGTTTAATACTTTTTCATGTTTTTAAACACACAAATACGGAACACACAGATAGCACATAACCATGTATTCTACAATCAGTTTATATTTTTAATTTCTTGATTGAAAATATGGTTCTTTTTGCTTGTTGAATGTTAAAATCATCAACGTTTGCTTAATGCCTAGTGTGCCTGACCATGTGATACAATTTATTGAGTTGCTCTGTTCATTATTTGCCACTGAGTACACCTGCTTTTAATGTTTGGAAGATTCTATCTATGGATTATGGTGTTATTGTTTTGTTGTTTTGGTAACATTTGGTTTTTCATCGTGCATATTTATTTTATTCGCTGCGTCGGTTGTTGTGACACTTCGTGTGAATGCTCTAAATATAAGTAAAATTCCAGTGAGCTTGGAATTGTTTATTCACTGATACAGTGTTGTATTCTGAATTACTAGCGCGCGAATGCTGAAATATGGGAATTGTTGCCATTGGCAAGTAAAAGGCAGTTTTGTTGCCATCGCATGTGTAAATGCAGCTGCCGTATTACCTCCAATAAACCCCCATGGGGGATTAATACATCAGCGACTTTTAGGGGTGGGGGTTTGTTGAAAAATGGCAGAAATACCTTGCATGGCAGGCAAGAAAGTCGCAGAAACTTCTACTTTTCACAGATTTCCTTTTGTAACAGCCTTTTGTAATGAAATTACCATTAACTCATCCCTTTAGGGCCTTTGGTAGCACAATTTCACCAATGTCACTGCATTCAGCCGGTGGGTATGTGTTTCAAACAGGTTTCCAATTAACCCCCATGGGGAATTATTTGTGGCGGGGATTATTCGGAAACTTGTCGTGGGGGTGGGGGTTTATTGGTGGGGGGGGGGTTAATGGGGGTAATACGGTATGTGTAAATGTAACATGCCGAACAGGATATGTTGCTATTTTAGTTTTCATTCCAGTTTAGATTCAAATTATTTCTTTCCGGAGTTCAAATTTATATTCAACCAATTTCAGACAAAAAGAAAAGCGGCGCAATAAAATCAGGAAAATGCAAACCAATACGCCCTTGTCGATTCGTGCCATCAAAGAACAACACTTCGATAACGATCTCGCGGGAGCGTTCACTTGCAGGTGACAGTCGTTTTCGGTGATATTGATTTTCAGATTATGCGGTTTTGTTGCTGTTTGTTGCTTTGCTTGCACAACGTGCAGTGTTTCTGTGCGACAAATCGGGACGTCTTTAGATGGACACTGTTTTTATTCCAGAACGCTGTTTGGTGAATAATGCGCCATTGGGGATTGCTTTGCGTTGCACTTGTGTTGGCTATACGCTTGCACGCGAGACATCTGCCAGATCGATGGACTACAACGAAGCATCGGAGTGCCCGACACAAACATCACCGACAACCGAATGCACACGATGTCGGTTTCTGCTTTTTATTGTTGCAAAAAGTACAGAATGATAGAAAACGACAAAAAGAGGAAAACGGCTGTTATTCAGAGTTGAAGCAACCTCTTGAGCTAAAACTTAGAGCCACGAAAAAAATATAATTGCCATTTGTTCAGTTAAAAATTTCAGTGAACGGTGAACGCTACTAGTCGCAGCGCAGCGTAACAGACAATAAGCACACCTAAAAACGAATATTTATGAAAACTAAACTTAAAAACAATGGGGTATTCAAACGAGTGCGTTCTCGCACTCTTGTGCACGTTTGTCTGATGTTGCACGCGCGAAATCAAGCGTTCCAATTGTCTGTTATGCTGTGGCTAACAGCCAGCGTTGATCGTTTTAGCTGAAATTTTAAAAGAACAAATGGTAACTACATTTCTTCGAGCTGTAAGTTTTAGCTCAAAAGGTTGCTTCAGTTTGGAATACCAGCCGTTTTTTTCTATTGACGTTTTTTATCACCCTGTATTTGAAATAACATCCTGGAATCCTTCATGCATTTTACTGCAGTTGCAGAGCAGGCAATCCGCAACTGATAAAGACAGAAGGCTGTCTAACTATCTGCAACCACCACCGCCTCCGCCCCGTCCACCGATTCCTGAGCCGAACAACTCGAATAACCAAACAAAAGCAAAGAGCACTGGGAATGAAAAAATAGCAAAGGTACGAAATAAAATGATTGACATTCACACGTTCCAGCCACTCGCTTTTTCTGTCTGTCATGTTGATAGCTACACGATGATCTTTCAGAGCTCAAACAAAGCAAAGCACGAAACCTGCTTCATTTTCCACATTTTCTCAGTTTTCCACATTTTCAGATGGAAAAGAAAGCGCTGTTCGAAAGTGACATGTTGTTGACTCAGCCACAAATGGACAAAATTAACACAGTGATTCAAATGCAAAAAATTGGAATACCACCCGAAACAGCGTTTGGACAAGCAGCCATTAAAGACCCACAGTACCACTGGCCAGACGGCGTGTTACCGTATTTGTTACCCGAAGTACTGGAAGACAATGAGTAAGTAAGCAGGTACCATGAAGCTGGCAGAGGGACCAGAGCATGCAGCCGCATGGTTGGGCAAGCCAGGATTGGCAACAACGGTCATTGTTTTCCGTAACAGAAAAAAATTTGTACGCATGATTAGTTTATTGCCTTTCTCAGAAAGAATTTATTCCAAGAAGCAGTCGACGAAGTTGAAAGCAAAACTTGCATCAAATTGGTTCCGAAACGGGATACCGATACGCACTGGATAAAAGTGAAGAACGGCGCTGGCTGTTATTCTGCAGTTGGTTATAACCCATATCCGAAATGCGTACCGTATTGCAAAAGTGAGTCACATTGTAAAATTGTTGTTTACATTGTTGGGTGATTGGCAAAAAATGTCCGCTAACCATAAGAACGCGTAACACGAAAGGTGTCGTTGTTCAGAAAACGACGGCCAAGCTCTTTCGTTGGAGTTCGGTTCCAAATGTTGGGACAAGGGCACTATCGTGCATGAGTTGATGCACTCCATGGGATTCTACCACGAGCAGAGTCGAACCGATCGCGACGACTACATCAAAGTGTTGTTTGAAAACATCGATGTTGCAAACTGGGGTTAGCGTTAGACTTGTTTTGAACGATCGTTCCTGCAAGCAACGTCCACATGTAGTTCTTTCAGGCCAGTTCGATAAATACGATTTGACAAAAATCACATTGCAAGGGACGAAATACGACTACTCTTCGATTATGCATTATCAGAAAGACGCATTCAGCAAGAATGGCAAACCGACCATAAAAGTTTTAAAACCAGGGTACAGTCTGAGAAAACAGTCCAGATTGAGTGACACAGATGCGAAAGAGATCAACATGCTCTACAATTGTTCCACCAAAGTGAAATCAGAGAGATCACCCATCGAACTGAAAAGACAATCCACAATTACAACCACTACAACAACAACAACGACGACAACAACTACAACCACAACAACTACAACCATAACAACAACAACTACTACTACTACTACTACTACTACTGCTACTACAACTACTACTACTACTACAACAACAACAACTACTACTACTACTACTACTACTACCCCTACTACCGTCACAGAACGGCCAGAGACAAACACAAGGACAAGATCTACAAAGACAACTTCACCAACGACAACAACTCATAACTTCCGTTCAACCAGTCCCTTCTCGCCTTATTCTTCTTGTAATTTTTTTGTTATTTAGCGTTAAAATTTTAGAGCTCCCATTGTTCATTGTACTGGACACATTTATTGTACTGGACACATGCGAACAGCAAAGTACACGCAATTACACGCATTTTACGCGTGAAGTGTGGTTTTCACTATGTTGCACTTTGCGCGCTCACTTCTGATGATGGGCACTGTAACATTTTTTTGCTACTTTCAGTCTTACAGATATTTTGGAATGTGACGAAGCGAAGCAAAAACAGTGCGACCGTGATGGAAAATACTGCTCGTGCACGTCTGATGGCGCATGTGAATGTCTCACTAGCGACAGCTCGAATCGTCCCGCTTCCGCACCCACAGACCAAAAAGAACAACAACAAACCGAAGAAGAACGAGCGAGCTATGCCCCACCACAGCCAGGTGATGTTAAAATAACCAGACGTAAATGTCAGTTATATTCAATTGAGTTTTTTTTTCAAATATGAGCTAAAATGAATGCCTGCGGATAAAAGCGCTCTGAGTGCGCTATATTCGGTGTCGGTTGCGAGTCTTATGAAAAGCACGTTTGTGATTGCAACTTCAGACCAAGCTTGCCAATGTCTCGTTCTTCAGGCAAGAAAATTACTGTTAGATTTTTTTCACTGATTGGCAAGCGTTATTTAAAATTGCCAGTTAACTTCTAATAATTCATCGTCATCATAATGCACATAACAGAATGCAACGATTTTGACACTCAACGGTGCTCTAAAGATGGAGTCCCATGCAGATGCGACGCCTACAACAATTGCGCATGCGACTATTCTGCCGTGAACCTCGGCTCAACACAAACTAGCAGCTATTCTGGTCGTTTCATATTTTGTGGTTAAAATATAGTCGGGCTGAAAAATTTAGGGCCTTACCTACATTGTAATTGGGTGCTTTCTGACCCTGATCAGGTTCAAACACGGGCCGTTAAAATTGCATTTTCCTTTTTTGAATTTTTTGATGTTTGAGTGTTTGTGTGGATGATTGTTTGGATTTTTAGTGGACAAAACTTGTTGGTGATTTATAAAATGCAGAAAAATCAGAAAAAAAATTGGACAAAAATTGAAACAAACAAACAAACACAGATTCATAAAATTGAAAAATTAAAAAAAAGGAAATGCAGTTTGAACGGCCCGTGTATGAACCTGATCAGGGTCACGCACCAGCCAATCAGCTAATGCCCTGAATTTTACAGTCCCGCTGTAAAACATACATGTTGTAAATTCTGGCTTTTGAACGTGACATGGCATGCTGGTTGACATTATCTAACTTGTGGGTGCCATGGTAGAAGCGATATAGTTTGTTTAATCAGCAAGCTGCATATCTGATCATTTGCAGTGTGCTCGTGCTGTACGTTGTGCAGGGTGTCTAAAAAACTGACAAGTCGACAATGAGTGTCAATATGAAATTTTGACACAATAATCAATAGCAATATTTTTCATAAACTGTGTTCCAGATAGAACTTTAAAAAAGTTGAATGCCAAACTCAAGAACGAGCAGTATTCCCCATTGTAGTTTTTTATATAACGCCCTGAACTATGACTCGCATGAAATATCAGGATGCAATGACGTTGACACTCGACGGTGTTCATACGAAAGAGTTCCATGTAAATGCGACGCTTACAACAATTGTGATTGCGACTATTCTGTTTTAAACTCCGGTTCATCACCAACTAACGGTAATTTTGGCTATGCGATCCCTTGTTGGTTTGTTGTCACAGCATTATTCTTATTCGATTACCATATCAGGATGCAATGACGTTGATTCTCAACGGTGTGCAGACCAAGGAGTTCCATGTGAGTGTGACGCTTACAACAATTGTGAATGCGACTATTCAGCTACGAACTCCGGCTCAGCGGCAACTACCGGTAAAACTGGTTATGACATACAGACTTTGTTGCCTTTTTTGTTGTTGCAGCACTATTAGGTTTTAATTAAAATATTAGGATGCAACGATGTTGACACTCAACGGTGTTCATACCAAGGAGCCTCATGTAAATGCGACGCCTACAACAATTGTGGATGCGACTATTCGGCAACAAATTACGGCTCAGCACAATCTAACGGTTGTCATGGCCATTTATTTAGTTCTCGCAGCATCAGTGAGATCATGTTCAGAAAAAGTCACTACAACAATTGCTCTTTAGAATGCAACGACTATGAAGTTCAACGGTGCTCAAATCAGGGAGCCTTATGTCGATGCGACAATTACAATTCTTGTGCATGCTACTATTCGTCCAACGAACGCGGTGCAGCAGAAAACACGGGTAACTTCACAATAAGATTCCCACATGAGTGATGCGTTTTGTCCCGGGACGTTTCACGTGCGTCGAGCTGCAATGTAGCAATGTACTAACGACATCTGCAACTCGCCGGAGTTCCCTTGACAGAGCTCAATGATGCTCTACGATTCACGTTAATTAAGGGACCCGATCATCTAGAGCGAATAAGAGCTCACATGTACTTCAGTTTGTAACGGTGATCGAATTTTGCTTTGTGTTAACTTTTGTTCAGGCAACAGAGGAAACGAATGTGACTATGCGAAGGCGCAGGAGTGTGCTACTAAAGGTGCAAGGTGTGTCTGCGATTACTACAATAATTGTCAATGTACTTGGCGTAAATGATGCCACGTGTGTGCTACGGTAATTCAGTTAAACTTTATAGTGATAACTTCGAAACAATGTTGTAATTCAAAAACGAACAGATTGAGAAAGTGTTTTGGATTTAACACACCATTTCATGTCTAACTATTTATCTAACAATATTTATCAGATGCACGGACGCACGATAGCTCAACTTTAAGCAGGTTATAATTAAAAAAGAAAAGGTGCATTTAGAAATTTTGGAACACAAAGTCATAAACTTAACCGTCCAAGAACTATAAAGTAAAATTGTCACCACAAATATTGAAAACAAAAATAAAGATGTCGTAATACTTATTACTGAAAACGTCAAACATTTTAGAGAACGGATTAAAAAAATTCGGGCGTAACACGAAAATAGATCAATTAATAATAAGATATTGTAATCTTGTATTTCGGTCCCGAGACTCAATGCGCACATGGGTACGTAAACAGTAAATGTGATCCGAATCCCCTAAATAGGACCGGGTCAGTTACGCTATTGTGAATTGGCACATAAAGATCACAACTAGTTTCCTTTCTACGCCTACAAACGCACGGAGTCGCAGAACCCAAAAAATTGATAACTGCCTGCCTTCGCCAATTTTACCCGTCCTTTCATTAAAATAGTACTTATATTATGGTTCCTTAAAACGTCGATTCGCACATAAAGTGAGCTTTCCTTCAAACACACTATACGATCACTACTTAACAAAGAATTAGGAATCATCGGAATAACATAAATGAGCAAATAATATGTAGTTCATTCACTTTACGCCAAATTGTAGTCATGATTTGCGTGCACATATGTATGGCCTATTTTTTTAAACGTGTCCCACTGAAATGACGTCATGTGCCACAAAACATGCGCTTGTCGTCACAGCAAACCAGACTATCCGTTTAGCTGATTTCTTCCCGTAAACAAATGGTGAATGTCGAATCAGTCACACCAAACTGACATTTTAGTGCCTGTACTTTGACAAACGGGCGTTTTTAAATAAAATGACGTCACGTTAGTCCGGACACGTTTGAATAAATCCACAATACGTGCATCTATTGTCTCTGTTTCTATCTACGGGGTAATACTGACAAGAATTGCAAGCAAGTGTAACTTCGTGGGGCACCCAAGTATTACCGGAAGCTGTGTTAGCAAAGAGCAATTGGCAGAGTTCCAAATACCAGTGAATGGGCAGAACTGAAGAGCTTGCAGACAGGAGTCGTGGCCTAAATTGCTGCAGTGACTGGAGAAAAATAGAAAACATTGGAATGTGAGACGATACAGCAATGCATGCTCGGTGATGCGAGCAGTGGCAGGTTGGATGAAGTAAGAGTGAAGCTATCAATTCAGTTTACATTAGTTTGGGCGTTGCTCATGCTTCGTTTTGAATAACTGTTATCTGAAACAAATTTAGAAAAACGTGACAAACTTGACTTGAAAAAATGACAAAAAATGTTCACACGTGTGTTCATAAGTGTGCGATATTACAGCTTCTGGTCATCAAATGGAGCCGAAATCTAACTACAAGCAACATGTGAAAAAAATAACAGTTTCATAAAGAATACTGTAATGCGAGGTTTAACAGTGAAATGCGCGCGTCAGTGTGCGCGTTCACTTTGATTTTCTCCTGCTTCGCCGACTCGCATTGCGTAGTTCCTGCGACCTCTTCGGCGCTGCCGGCGGCGATGTCGGCGGTCGTGGGTGGTACTGGATGGGCACGTCGATCGCCTCGCCCTCCTCGTGCGCCTTCTCGACGAAGCGACTCAGGTCGGCGCAGCTCGGGTGACATTTGGCCATTTCGATCATCTCGTTCTCCTGCCTCTCGACGCCGAGCACGTACAGCTGACGGCCGGCCACCGTGTTCATCGACTTGCGGAAACGCACGCGGTCGATCAGCCGCGATGGACCCCAGTCCGGCTGTGGACGCATGCACTCCGCCAGACGCTGCACACACACGGTGGCGCAATGTTAGCAAAGCGAACACAACGCATTCGCATGTTCGGGTGATCGAAAGGAAACGTCAAAAACGTGAACGGCTGAACTTGTGTTCACAACTGAAGCAACATCGCGAGCGGAAACTTGCAGCAATCGAAGAAGTTTCACCTGCCATTTGGTTGTGTTCAGATTTCAGCTACAACGATGAACGTTTCTTTTGAGGTTTTTTTCAGAGGCAACTTTTGATAGTTGTAAAAAACTGAAAAACCGGTTTTTTTCGTTTTTTCGAGTTTTTTTTAAATTTCAGTGCAAAGTTTTTTTGTTATAGTTTTGCAAGTAACTGATGTTAGAAGAAATTTGAACACAAGAAATGGCAACAAAACTTCTTTGATTGCTGTAAGTTTTAGCTCAAAATGTTGCTTCAGTTTGAATACCAGTCGAGTCGTTTACTTTTTGACGTTTTTATTTAGTCACCCTGTGCATTGTACAGGTGTACTTGTATGTCACACATTAAGTGAAGGCGTAAAATTTCAGCGTACCTCAAGAAAAGATCCCTTCGATTTGATGATGAAGTTATAAATCATGTAAACCGGTATCGGCATTAACGCGACCATGGCGAGAGTCCAACCGATTGCAATTGCGTATGACGGATATTGATAGTTGTCGTACGTCACTGAAACGTGCCCAATAATGGACGACAACAACAGCGCAGTGACCAGCGTTGGCGTTATAAATCGCCAGCACAACGGCCACCAACGGGGGATGGAATGTCGTTTTGTCATCAGGCACATGTCGGCGAGGAAACGATCGGAACCTGCAGCAAACGAAACAACCGAACAATGTGCCGAAAAACATTAAACTGCGTGTTCTTACGTTGACACCACTGAGAAACATTTATTACCGGTATCACTAAATTTTCTGCTATGTGCTGTTGTAGCATAGTGCTGTCACTCGCATTTCTACTAACTTTTAAACCACTAACTTTTAAAACTACTACCTTGACTCAAAAACCTTTAGCTTAGAACAATTCGTTGTGTTCTATTTGACCGTTGCTACATACATAGCCTCAAAAGTTGATTGGTTTGTGGCACTCACGCGTTCAACCAATCGCGGTATGTAAGAGAAAAATACACTAACCATAGTTCCAACCGACCAACAAGCATTCAATACCAGCTGCCGACATCAAAGCAAACGTTGCGCTGTACCAGTCCATCAATTGTAGCACGTACATGCCGCCCTGAAAATTTGCTGGTCCTTTGGAGCAGCCATTCTACTAAATTGAAATAAACCAACGATTTGTAGCACAATAAGAAAATTGATGAAGCTAGGTCGTCAAACACATGTGACATACGTTTGTGACGCACGGTAGTCCAAGGAAAAACATGGTCACACAGACAACGAACGTGAACAAAGTTTTCCGCTTGCGCAGCTGTTTCGGCCAAGTGTCCACAAATGCGGTGATCATCGTTTCGAACATGCCAAACTGCAACGAGACTTTTCATTGAACGTCCGTATCAACAGTTTGAGGTATTTGTTTGAAGAAGCTGAACTGCTTTTTTGTTTACGTAAGTAGTAAGTTGGTATTTTTAAGTATTACCGGTATGTTTACCTGTGAATCGACACCGATTGTCAGCAACATGAGGAAAAACAAAATTGACCAAACGGGCGACAACGGCAGACGAGTCACAGCTTCCGGATAGACGATGAAAGCCAGTCCAGGACCTGAACAATTTTCATGAATGTACTCCACCCATCAAAGGACGAACACAATGCTTTTTCATCAATGATCCACCAATACCTGATTGGATGACGTCTCTAACGTCCTGTTGCGCTTCATTGGCCATGAATCCAATGATTGAGAACACGACGATGCCAGCAAAGATTGACGAGAAACAGTTGATCAGTGGAAGAATTATCGCATCACTGAAATCAGGGAAAACGTTTGAGAAATGCGTTCGGCTGTTTTTGTTGTTGACAGCACTGTTACCGGTAACAATTGTGGTTGAATTTGTTGAACGATGAGAAGGTGATCATCACTCCCCACGCGGCGCCAACAGAATAAAAGATTTGAGAAGCAGCTGATATCCAGACCTGTATAAAAAGTCGCCAAACTACGTGATATAAGCATGAGCATGATTAATGATTCATTTCATGAAATACCATGAAATGTAATACGAACCTTCAATTCAAGCAACTTTGACCATTCTGGTACCAGATAAAAGTAAATACCGTTCCAAGCTCCCGGTAGCGTGATTCCGCGGATACAAAGAATCACCAACACCACATACGGAAACGTTGCTGTCACATAGACAACCTGTAACACAATGAAACGCACTGAGAAGTTATGCAGAACGTTTGAGGTGGTGAAAAGAGTGGCCCAAAAACAACAGTCTCACGCTAAAAAAGATATCATACTTGATATCACAAGTGATACCATATCATAAGTGATACAATAGAGAACAAACTGAAAAGGACCGTGTCTTAACACCAGAATTTGGCGTACAGCACGAAAAACGTTGCGAAAACACGTCGCTGATGTTTCCTTGGCTCGAAAACGCTTCTCAGGAGCTTCTGTGGAGAGGTGCTCAAATCCGTTCATTATTTTCACTGTTACGCTCTCTTATATCACTCATGGTTTAGGTGCTGACAGTAGCTGACACTGATTTAGATATTTCAGGGCTTTGTGCAACACACATTTTGCCAGTTTTTCGCAATATTTGTTGCTCCTGTGTCAGCTAATCTATAATACTAAGATAGTTACTGTGTGAGCTGACTGATTAAGTAAGTCTGTCTGTTCACAATTTCGGTTCTAAAATATTTTCATCGGATCGGTTAATGACATGAAAAATATAAAAGGTCTTTCCGTTAAGATACAATCACATTTTGTATGCAACAGTGTTTTTTTCTTGATGCTGACTGAATACTCATAGTCCATCTTCTAATGACAATATGCACAGTTCAATCGTCATTCTTTAGTAATCATGATGCCTTTTGCTCAAGAGCGACAACCAACAAGCGAGATAATCGTAAGAATTGCAGAATTGTCACCCTCGTGGCCTGGTGGTAGTGCGTTAGACTACAGTCTGTGCGCTCGGGGGATCGAGCCCCGCCGAGGGGTGTATATGCACTTAATGACAGAGAAAACTCGATGGGCGCCCTACTCAATGGCGTTCTGTACGCTTCTCTGGGTTAGCCCTGGCTAAAAACATCGCCTAAAAATCACAACAACAACAACAACAAAAAGGACCCCATTGTAGACGATGGAGTTTTTTTTCACAAAAACGAGTTTATTAAACAATCGCTTGCAAGTTAATCGCTCTTTTCACAAGGTAGACTTTTTATAAAGCCGCTGTTTACAACGAGTATTTAGAAAATCGTTGCTTTTTGCTTCATTTGTTTTTTATCATAGAAAATGCGTCACTTGGGATAGAAAAGCTACATAACAAAACAAAAGCGACCGTTTTACACAATGGGTACTCAGAAACGTGTTGCTTTTTGTTGCACTCGATCAAAAAGAACTGGCTTAGGTTAGGGTAAGCGGGGAAAAGAAGTAAACATTCGAAACCAAAGCGGGAGCTTTGCTACGGGTATTCAGTAAAATGTAGAAAATCGTTGCTTTTTCCTTCATTTGTTTTTTTTATCATAGAAAATGCGTCACTTAGGACAGAAAAGCTGCATGACAAAACAAAAGCGACCGTTTTAAACAATGGGTACTCAGAAACGTGTTGCTTTTTGTTGCTCTCGATCAAAAAGAACTGGCTTAGGTTAGGGTAAGCGGGGAAAAAAGTAAACATTCGAAACAAAAGCGGGAGCTTTGCTACGGGTATTCAGTAAAATGTAGAAAATCGTTGCTTTTTCCTTCATTTGTTTTTTTAATCATAGAAAATGCGTCACTTAGTATAGAAAAGCAACATAACAAAACAAAAGCGACCGCTTTACACAATGGGTACTCAGAAACGTGTTGCTTTTTGTTGCACGCGATCAAAAAGAACTGGCTTAGGTTAGGGTAAGCGGGGAAAAGAAGTAAACATTCAAAACAAAAGCGGGAGCTTTTATACGGGTATTCAGTAGTGGTTGCTGTTTTGTCATTTCCATTCTATCAAAAATCATTGGCTAAGGTTAGGGTTAAAGGTAAGAGTAGTAAACATACCACACAAAAGTGGCCGTTTTGCAGCGAATATTCAGAAAAGTTTTTGCATTTTTCGTCATTTAAACTTTAAAAGGCTTGGCTTAGGTGAGCTTTGCTACGGGTATTCAGTAAAATGTTGCTGTTTTGTCATTTCCATTCTATCAAAAATCCTTGGCTAACGTTAGGGTTAAAGGTAAGAGTAGTAAACATACCACACAAAAGTGGCCGTTTTGCAGCGAATATTCAGAAAAGTTTTGCATTTTTCGTCATTTAAACTTTAAAAGGCTTGGCTTAGGTTAGAGTAACCGGGAAAAAAGCAACTTATCAAGACTAAAGTTGGCGTTTTGCAACAATTGTTCAGAAGTGTTGCCTTTTTGACATTTACACTCTAAAAGGCCTGGCTTAGGTTAGGGTAAACGATCACTTCTATGGTAAATCAACAACAGTCGGTTAAAGCAGCTCAAAATCAAAATGCAATGCATTTTGAGTCCGCGTCGTAGGCAAGGTCAAAAGGGAAAACCAACTCAAAAATAATAGTTGTATTTATCAGCTAACCGTGCCGTAGGCACGGGTCAATTTGCTAGTATCTATAAAACTACTTATCGCGCGGCATTCCAAGCGTTCTCTGATTTGGGATGGGATGACAGGCTGGAACTGTTTAGTAACAGCCTTCCTTGATAGCACCGGGCAGCGTATCGAAATCAAAAAGCTATCCCAACAAAGTTATTAGGCTTTAAAGATGATATGTGTTTAAAAAATTTGAAAAACATTTGTTTCTTTTAGTCACATGTTTGTTGAAGTCGCTGTTTCGCATAATGATGTACCTTTGAACGCTTGACATGCGCATAAATGATCACTTACTCGTCCCGAGGACTTGACACCCTTGAACAGGCAGGCGAATATCAGCAGCCAGGCAGCTGCGAGCGACACGGCCAGCTCGGGACGGATGCCTTGCAGATTGTCAATGCCGTCGGACAGACGCAGCACGTACCTCCTGTGATGTGGCAGCGGTAGTAGAACAATACACCTCTACACACTTCTTTGCTCAGCTGCACAGACAGAAATGTAATTGCTGTTCCACAGCGCTCCAATATTCCTTGAGCATTTTTACATGCACCTATACGTAGTGGCCTGCTTTGCTGGAATGCGTGCGCTGCTCCTGTTGTTAGGTACGCAGCTAACTGCTTTTACTGTTCATTTCTGTTTCTCTGCTGTTTTAACTGCAAGATGCATGTATATCGTTGCACGACCCTTTAATTTGTGAAACGTTTTTAAATCTGTGAGTGACTACAGCAACGTTTTGTATTCCACTGCGGCGCCCGTTTGACCTGCAATCATTCATCAGAGAGATGTGATCTCAATCCTCCAGTGTGGTGTAACATAATAGATCTCATCAGCGAGAATGCAATGGATATACATGCAACACGCGTCAGTTGGTGGGCGCAACGAAGCACGTAAACACAGCAGCGCACATCGCTGTCACACAACACGCCCATGCGTTGCAAGTTGCGAATGAAGAAAAACTGAACATCTCTAACAATAAAAGTTGCTATGGTGTTCTTGTGCGTCACTGCAGTGGAAGTGAACCGCAATAGACGTTCTGTCTCTCGGACGTCTCACTGAGTAACGCATAATTCAATCATTGCATCGATTGCACACAAGAAGCTGCGCTGCGCACTTGCAAATGTGTCTTCCCAAAACTCGAGATTCACAAGCTTGAACGGTTGAAAAAGATGTCTTAAACTAATTGCTGTCCAAATTGTGAGTGAGATGAAAAAAGAGCATCGGTGGATATTTCACAGACCAGTAAAATAGGTGTTATACAGTCCCTAAATAGTTCCTAGAAAAAAATAGAACAAAACGTACACCCAGAACTCCTCGCTGGCCGTGTAGCGTTTGGAGTCGGAAATGGAATCATTCGGAAGCAACCCAGTTGCGTTTGACGGGCCAGCCACTTTATAGCTGGTGGCATTCGTGGAGTTGGCTGCTGCATCCAACCGGCCAGTGATGTCTTCCACGCACGATTCCGTATTCCACCTGAGACAAATTGTCAAATTTCACAGTTTCAAAAGTGGTCTTTCGATTGACAATCGATTGTATTTCTAGAATTAGCCAACCAATTGCCACAGGATGCCCACGGCAACGTCAGACGAAAACTCATGTACAAATAGTAGAGTGTCCATGCGATGATGATGTTGTAGTAGACGCAGCAGACGCCAGAGATCAGCACCTGCGTCCATCCGAGACCTGAAGCACGCATGACAGAAAATAATGGCACACATGGAGGTACAGCACGCAGATTCAAAAAATCAATCATGAAAGACACCTTGGAACATGGGGCAGAACTTCTGGAACAACGCCGTCGGGCCGAGACTGACGAACTGGCCAATGGACAGCTCCAGCATCGTCAGCGGCATGCCGCAGAGCGCCAGGAAAATGAAGTACGGCACCAGGAAAGCGCCTGCAGGCAAGCAGCGTCGCGTCACTCGTCAAGTTTATTGACATTTGAGCAATCGAGTGTTCGTGCGTGCTTACCTCCGCCGTTGTTGTAGCACAAATACGGAAAGCGCCAAATGTTGCCGAGACCAACGGCGTAGCCAACGCAGCTAAAATGTTGCTCTCAGAGCCGCGATTTCAAAATATAAAAAACTGAGCATTTGGAAACACTAAAACGAATGATTTTGCAGTGTTTCGTCGCCACAACGACGAACCTCAAAATGAAGTCCATTTTTCCAGTCCACGTCTCGCGTGTCTGTCGTTCTTCATGCCAGTCTTCGGCGACACAACCATCCATGTCAAGAACGCTCTGATAGAATAAAACTCGATTGAGTTTTTTTTAATCAAGCTTCACTAGCTGAGGAAATTCGCATTTCATGTATAGTGTCATTCGCAGTTTTTTTTGAAAACGTGCTGATGAACTAAAAAAGATATGGCAGGAGAAATGAAAGAACTCAAATTACATAGAATGCGAACGACTTTCGTTTTCTTAACAATTGATTTGACCATGTGTTTCTCGATAATGAGAGCTCAAATGAGCAACGCAGTATTGCACTTTTCTTCGTAGACGGCCACTATAGCCAACTTTAGCTTTCCATAGCAAACAGTGTTCTACCTCGTCGTCGTCGTCGTCGCTGCTGTCGTGCGTGTGGATGCTGTCGTCGTTGCGCTGGTTGTTTGCGTACGCGTGCTGCTGCAGGCTGTGCTCGTCGTTCACCTCGCCCTTCACAGCCACGATCGTCTCGTACGCCGGCGGCTCCGGGTGCAGCGGCTCGCGGCTGTCTTCCGTGCCGATCATGACCGTTAATAGTTTATTTCGAAATTTTCAAAAAAACGACGCTTCGAAGAGCGCTGATTCTAGTTTCGTTTAAATGATGAACGATGAAAATGTACGGTCGCTTTTATACCGCCAGGGGGCGCTCTTTATGAAGTCGGTGTTGTTTTGATGAAACTCTCTGAAAATTTTGTGCAAGACTGTAATTTTCACTCGCATGATCTCACACATGCATGATTGTTGTATGATACATAGCACCGTCAGGAGTTAACCGGTAGTAACAGGAAAAATTTTCTGAAGTACTGAAAATTGTGCTTTCAAATGCACTGCTTCAATGGCAATCAGCTAGCAGCAGCTTCAGTTTCTGCGGTACAGTTCGCTTGCTGAACAAAATTAGCTCGCCAGATGAAAGAATCGCGATGGCATAAAAACATGTACTGCATATGACATTATGCTTATCGTTGTCTTTAATTAACGGAAAACTGCGGTACATGACATGTAATCTGCAAATTATTGTTTTCTAGTTTTTGGCGGAACACAAAACAGAACTACAGGGTGTCCCAGCTAGATGTACAACATTTGTTTTTTTAAGTATGCGCGCGAGCGTTGAGCTATGTTGATAATTTTGTCAACGTTTGTAAAAAAGACTTCGGGAATTTGTTTGGCACCAGAATTTTTATGTTTCAGCAAACATGGCACAAGTTATGGCAGTTTAAAAAAAACCTCATTTTTACAAAAAAATGAACGAGCGGAGAGCAGAAAAAACAAATCAAACACTCACATACTCAAAATATCAACCGTCTAATTGTGCTCAATGTGCTGGCACTCTCTTTCAATCAGTTTATCATTTGCCTGTCGAAATCCAAAACACCTGACAGGCGCTCTTTGTCGCTGATTTCGCCCACAGTTTCACCGATGGCCACAATCAGCTCATCGATTGATGCTGGGTGGGACTCATAAACACGGTGCTTCACAACGCCCCAGAGCCAGTAGTCGCACGCTGTGATATCAGGCGAACGTGCAGGCCAGGCAATTGGCCAACCGCGGCCGATCCAGCGCTGATCAAACTGAGTGTCCAGCCAGTCGCGCACCGGTGCGGGCGGCAATTGAAAAATTGTGTATTTTTTCCAAATGCTTATAAGTCAGGTTATATTCAACGTATCGGAACGTTTTTAGTGTCAAACAAATTCCCGAAGTCTTTACTACAACGCTGAAAAAAATTATAAAAATTGGGCAACGCACGCACGCGTAATTACAAAAACAAATGTTGTACATCTAGCTGGGACACCCTGTACTTACAGGGTGGGCCAAAAAAAGCTATCCGGTTTCAAAACTGCTTACAGGGTGGGCCAATGACGTATCCGGTTTTAAACTATGCTCTCGCTAGCGTATGGTAAATCCTGTTAAGTTGAAATTTTCAGCGCTGATAGAACACATCATGGAATTTTTCCGACAAATTTTTTCAGATTTAATCAAGTAAATTCAGTTTTATAGCGTAATGTTTGAAAAATCGACTTCTTCGCGCAAAAACAAGTTTTCATCGAGAATCTCAAAACGCATCATTGCTCATAGACGTCATCATCATCATCATCAGGACTGCAAGACGAATGTTCGTCCTTAAATCCTGAACGTTGGTCACCGGAGACGCGTAGACGAGCTGCTGCACACCAGTAATCCAGGCGCCAAGTCGGGGCTGCGAGGGGGCCAGGCGATCTCGCCGCGTCGCCCAATCGAACGCTGCGCAAACACTTCCGACAGCCAGACGCGCACCTGTGGGCTCTCCGGTGACCAACGTTGAGGATTTGAAGACGAACATTCGTCTTGCAGTTCGCGAGATCGACGGAGACGTCGGACTGCGGCAGAAAGTGCTGCTCAGTTTCCAGCATCGGATGGACGCTATAATCGAATGGAATGATGATGATGATGATGATGATCATGATGATCATGATGATGATGTGTATGCGGATGTTTGAAAAGGTAAAAAAACAGTAAAAATGTAAATTTTGGATAAAAGTACTGTTGTGCCTATAGAGGTGAAATTTTTGATGGTTGAAATTTTTACACAACAAACGGGAACCAAATGACCATAAGTGGTGCAAATTCCAGCCCCAGACATCAATGCAGTCACGAGATCGAAGCGTTTCAAAAATTGACGTTTTTTAAATCACCCTGTACTCTGTAAATTAACTATTTTTAATCAAAAAGATGCATCGTTTCAATGGCGTGACACTGTCACCACCTTGCTTGGAGGCATGTCACACTAGACTGAATTAATAATGATGAGTTGTCTGAGAAGACACAGAACTTCAAAACGGATTTAAAGGTTTCGCTATAGCATACCTAAAACTATTGGTCACAGTTCTTAAGTGCGTGGGAGGGTAAATAAACAAACACAATATGACGTCGATGAATCACAAATGAACATTTTTTAGCTATATTTTTTGGTTGTGATATTAAATATTGATAGTTTGAAAAAGTAGTCAAAGAAAGCCATGAAAAATAAAAGAGCCAAAATTGGCAGAGCGTTTTAGCACGGTCCATCGTAGGCCTTCTTTTATGGTTACAGTATTTCTTTTCTAAAGCTTCGTATCTATACACAGAAAAGATTTCCGGTTGGTTATAGAAAGGGTTAGGTGGTTATGATGTTTGTTGGGTTTGCTGATTATGTTGGAGTGCGCAGGAAGGGTTAGGTGGTTATGATGTTTGTTGGGTTTGCTGATTATGTTGGAGTGATTACAACAAGAATAAGAATAAACTGCCCCCTGATCACAGATAATCACAGGTTATATAGCCATTATAATTGTATATAATTACACCATACACGTTATTCCCAACTTTATGATTTATTAACAAACAACGTTAAAGCACTATATGCTAAAAAATATGCCCGTGAGAGAAAAACTGTTGCTGTACAAACAAAATCGACATTACTTTGTGAAGCTTTGAATTTTCGCAGCAAAAAGTATCGATCCAACGTGAAAGCCGTCAGTTTAAAAAATATTTGTACATGCGTATGTGCATACATGACATGGGGTTCGAGTCAGAAAGGTCTGAATGACGATAATGGATTCGGTAAGCTCGGTCATACCACCAGAACTGGATGACAGTTTTGTTCCAAAGAATCTGCGATGCGGAAATAATGTAAATGTTATGTTGTGAAAACATGGCAAGGATGAATGACAAACAACACCAACAGTCGAGATCATGCGTGTGCCGGTTGATATTGCGATGTCTCCAGATTCCTGTACTTCGATCAGCTGTTTAGCGCTGAAATTTTCAATCCCTGCGCTGCTTTAGAAGACTGTGTAAAGTTTGCTGTGTTACATTGTATGATGTGTTTATCCAGCAGGTTCCGTCAACATTAAACAAACACATGAAAAATGCAGTCAAAATAAACGCATATGTTTAAAAGCACATACACGCACGAACGCCCGACTGCGATAACTGCGTAACGCATATTCACTGCCGGCGAAAGTTTTTATGCAAAAACATACTCTTCGATTGTGTGATTTGAAAAGATCAACTCCTCTCCAGTTCTGCATATCACGTAAAATGAAGGACAAAAGTGCACAGTTCTTTTGAACTGTTAAAAAACACATGCGTGCGAGTCAGCTCGAAACACAATTCAGCTTATCAGAACTGCCCTGTTGGATTGAGTTGATGCCCCCGAAAAAAAACCAAAACCATTGGGAGCAAAAAAAATTCGTTTAGGAAAAGCTGATACGCTGGGACGAAACACGGGTGGCCGGGCCCGACCACAGTTCGACACAGAAAAATACACCAGCCGTTGGCGGCGCCGTGGAAAACAGAGACAGACAAAAAAACTCAGAAAATCGAAGGGAAAAACAGGAAAGTTCGCTAAACACATGTATCCATGCTGGCACACATGCGACCGTGCACGCGAAATTCACATGAATCCCGACGTGCATGAGTTTCGTGTTAGAAGAGTGTTGGCAAAAACAACGCATCGCCTCGTGTTTTTGCTTTCATCTCTTAAGTTAATGAATCTTTCCACCTGGCTTCCATACATGCGGGTGTTTGCCTGACACACGTCGCTGAACAAACAAGTCCGTCTCAGAAACAACAGAAGGGTGGCCAGTTTTCTGAGGAACTTTCATGAGAATCGAACCAGATAACTCCAGTTTTCACCAAGCAACGAAACCGGATACGAAGCCAGTTTTTCCTTTGACGCCGACATTGTTGCTGACATCATCAAAGTAAAAACTAAGCCCAATGAAATGTATTGAAATAAAAGTGTTTATATGGATCTGTATCACAAGCTTACAAGGCCAATACACTATCTGATGCTATCGCACTTGAGACTGCGACTCAGGATGTTGATGCACACAAAAAAGCTCGCAACAAAAACAAGCTCAATGCAAGAAGCATCGTACAAAAAGCATAAAAACACAGCACTTGCATGAGAAACATGCTGTGCAATTTTCTGTCATTGAGTGTGCCTGTGCTCTTGATCTCAGACTTGCTCCGCTCCGGATCGTAAACATATACAATGTAGCTGCTGCTGCTTCCCTCGCGTTGTGCCAGATACACCCAACAAACTGCATCGACATGGGGGCCATGCGGTGTCGGCGAGCCTACGTTGTACATGCGCTCATGCACAGTACTCAGCCATGCAAGAACTCAGTGTTCGCTAAATACAATAAATTACCGCATTGGCTCTCGACGCGATTTCACTTCAGGAGTCTTTATTGTAAACGGAGATTATTGATAGAGAAAAGCTGAGAATACAAATCACAGAAGAAGGAATTTTCGTTATCTGTCTTCGACGATTGAGGGTCCACTGGAAAATTTGATTATTACTATACCTACGTACTACCTTAATCACCACTTGTTTTCCAGATACGTGGTTGTACACAGTAAGTTAAAACTAGTAGTAAAGGTAGTCGTTAAACGATCAGTACAAAATAGAAATTTGTTCCTGTAAGAGTGTATTAAGTCAGTGGTACTCAGTAGTAAGTAAACTATTAGTAAAGCACCAGTACCTATAGTAATAGCAAACTAGTAGTAAAGTAGTTAAAGCAATCTCAGTCTATAGTGGAC
Organism: Theristus sp. LFF4_11; assembly: GCA_030248135.1. Taxonomy (NCBI): domain Eukaryota; kingdom Metazoa; phylum Nematoda; class Chromadorea; order Monhysterida; family Xyalidae; genus Theristus; species Theristus sp. LFF4_11. The sequence continues at coordinate 56,115 of JASANC010000791.1, read as the reverse complement.
TTGATTGTGTTTTCATTTGGCTTGAGATCAAATACAGTAAACAACAGATGAACCCAGGGATTTGACAGTCGATAAGGCCCTGTCCATGTAGGAATGCATAAACAATGTTCTGTTCCAACACTGGCTTGTTCTTCATGACGCGATAGCATTATAAGCAATGCCCCTTTCGAACTGCTAGCGTGTCTCCTTGTGTTCGTCCATGCAAAGTAAATGGGTCTTCCCCGTTCGTTTGTCTGCTTCTTCACAGCGTCCGCTGCTCTGGTGCCTCAGACGATTTTTTGTACATTGCAGTGTGCGTTGAGCTTCAGTTTTCAACTTTGAATCATGTCGCAAAAGCTTTGGAACATTAACAGCGTCTAATAAATAGAAACCATTTAACGCAAGAAAACAGCTGCTGTATGTACATTGTAGCATCCTTTTGTCCCGCTTCCACCGCCGACACATGAGACGGGACACAAACAAGATTGAAAAATAAAGATATAAAAAATAATCTCCATGAGAAAAACGAACGGAGGGAAAACGCCAACGACGCATATGCATTCAATCAGAGGCCAACCAGAAAAAGCGTACAATAGTATATCTGCACCTTGCGTTTCTTGTTTTTCGTTGACATATTCAACGCTAAAAATGAAGGCAATATTTTTGCTGCCATAAAATCAATGTTGGCACTTTCATTTTTAGGTGCTCCGGATAAGTGAAGCCCCGAGCCGAGAGAGTGCAATAAAAAAAGACTCTGAGTGTTTAAAAGTGTTAATGTTAAGGGGCATTCATGAAACAATATTGAGCGACCGCGCGCAGATATGTTTTACCACAACAACGCGTCACTAAAAAGACTGCTTTATGAATGCGCTTTTAGAGTTCTTAATTGTAGCCTTCAACTTCAATGGTCGGTGCAAGTACACGGTAATATTAGCGTATCCGGAATTCTACTTTTTTGAAAAATGAACGTGATGGGGACACAGTTGTATTTGATATCGATCGCCAACGCGAGTTATTCATAAACTCTGATTAAAACCAATTTTCTTCAGAATAAGAAACAGAGCGAATAACATTTCAGCAGAAATTGATTGCGCATATAGTTAGTTCTGCTTATTTGTTGGCACCATCCCACATATACAATGTAGGAAGCCTACAAAACAGCATTCGTACAAATTTTAATGAAGCACAAAGCAACCGAGAGGAAATATGATACAAGTGTACGTACACAGCCGAGCATAAAAAAAAGAATAAGAAACATAAAAAATAAGAGAGAACACAAAATACGGGATGTGGGCCGAGCAAAGCAAAAAAAGCAACGGGGAATATTATTGACAGCCATTTCGAAAACAGACAAGGGCACATCGATGGAAGCGTGTTGTTGTTGTGCAAAATAAGCTGGCCGTCCAATTGGATTATTGTAGCTTTCGGGCTGTTTACAATGATTGTCGTGACGACTTCACGGATTTTATGGTTACAGACAATGAAAAGTACATGGCTCTGTAGGCCCACACACGATGATTTGTTAGCGTCATGCTCTGCGACCAATCAGCTCGGTAGAGATGCAAATGTACACCAAATCAGCGTGCAAGAACTCGCAGGAAAATAGCAACAGATGGCGAAATGGGGCTGCCGACAGTGAACAACGCGATGAATCATTGCAAGAGAGGACATGGGATTGTGCAATCCGTGGCATAGCGTGAATGTGAGCGAAGGGCTGCCAGCCAACACAAACAACACGCTTTTCAAAATAAGCTTACATCCCTGGTAAAAGAGAAAAAAACTGATAACTACACAGAAAAAACTAACTACCGTCTTTGGTGCCATTTTTAATACCATTGTCAATAATGCGATTTTCTCCGTGCTTTTCTCGGTGCCACTATTAAAGTTATGCCATTCTCAGTACCATTCAAGAAATTGTGGGACATAAAAAATACAAGCCCGTTCCGTGTGTATTTTTCACTGTAAACTGTATGTCGCCACCAACGAACGAAAACAAACGACCAGCGAACTTCGTGACTGACCAGTGAAGTGCATCAAGCCTATTTTGAGAAACGGCCGGAAAATGTCTCAACGAGCCTTTCTGGCGAAAGTGACACACCCTGTAGTTTTTTCTGCAAGCGAAGGTGACACACCCTGTAGTTTTCTTGAATAGAATCGAGAAAGGCATGGCATTAACAATGGCATCAACAATGGCATTTCGTTTTTAGTGTGATTATGATTAAAAATGAGGTGAAAGGCAAAAGGCACGTCAAAAGGCAAAATAATATTCTTTTTATGCAATCAACGCAACGACCGTGACACCTTGGCTACCGGCGAGACTGCAAACAGCGAATCTAAACTACATTCATAACATAATTCGGACCCGTTTAGCATGACTGTTTCAATAAATTTTTGGCATCGTTTTCATAGTCTGGCCAGACCGACGCCGGCTGAGTAATCAAAGGGGCTTTAAAATAAGTACGACATAAAAAGTTTATGTGGCCCTACAACAAACCAGCAGAGCACACAACTTGGAATTCTATATGAAACGTTCCGATTTTTCAAAGCCTCGTGAGAACAGCCGTTTCAAAGAATGTTTTGCTGAGAAACGAACAAAACACGTTAATTTTAGACAAACGGTTTCAGCTTATGAGTCTGTCTGACATGGGCTGCTTTTGCTTGGGCTCATGCACACACAAAACATCCACCGGTAAGCTATCAATCAACTGTACAACCTTCACGAACTTGTGATTTATGTTTGTTTTTAATTGTCCTTGTCTCGCCCAGAGACGTGCCACCACTACCGTCATTTTCGTTTTTTTCTTTTGCGGCCGTGTCTGATTTCAATCCTTGTCATATGCACAAACTTTTCTTACGTGTATATTGGACACGTTTTTGGAGAAAAACAAACAGTCAGCCGTCGATTATGCGACTTTGCACGCGGATTATTTTTCCAAGTAATAATAATTTTCTGTCTGGTGCGCACACACACTCACAAAACCCGTTTTCCCCAAGTTTTGAATAACTGCAGAAAATACCTTTGCGTGAGATAATTTCACGTGATAGGCACGCCTGAAAAAAGCGGTGAACACTGAACTTTTTTTGAATGTTTTGCACTTCACGGGGCACACGGCAGACACAGGGTGTGAGACCATAAAAATCGAATTTTGAATGATCACATTGCATATCATTTTTCGCATCAATTTTTAAACAACGCAAAAACTCAAAGTTGATCCGCATTGTATTCAGACAAATCACCATGGCGATGCGTTTAAGAAAGCACAATATTTTATTGTTGGTTAATTTACACTCAATAAAAATACAAACGTCATCGTGTGAAACAAGTCAACACTACAGCTGATTGTTTTTTCAATAAGGGGATGAATTTCAAGTTTTAACTCTTGAATAAGAGAAAATTAGCAAAAAGCGATGTGTTGAGAAGACTTGGATTTGTTTAGGTTTCAGGTTTTTATGTTCTTGCAATTTTATGGGACATTTTTGCAACAGTTTATGTTTTTTGTTTACTCGTCTCCAATGCGCTGTGGGAAGTTCTGCAAACTTCAGCGAGTAATTTGATCAAATGCGTTGTTGAAAAACATAGTAGCACTTTCCAGCAAATTCAAATTATCCGTTCAAGATTACGTAATTCATTGGCTGACTTCTAGAAAAAGTCTGGATCCAAGGTGCAGTCGAAATGCATCAACTTCAACTTTTTGATGTATGTAAGTCATAAATAATTTTTTTCAAGTTCAATACTGAACCTCTGAGTTTGGTGTTATATTTTATACCAATATGTTTGTTAATGTTAAAAACATGCATTGAACGTGCATTCAAGTAAAAATAATATAGTTTGGTTTTCAGTCAAAATAACACCACACCATTTTGACCTTATTTCGGACCATGCCGTGACATATTACCGAAAAACACATCTCTGTTTATTATTTACGTTTATTTGCATGGCCAACTTTTTTCGGCAGTTCTGTTTGATTGTTGTCTTTTGGGGAGTCTATGCTTTTAACCATTTGTCCTGAATAATATAATATGGTTGCAGTTGAAATGCTGTACAGGTTTACTTCTTTTCTTTCTTAAATACCTTTTTATTCTTTCATCGTCTTGTGCAGTGACAGCGTTTTGCAATTGTACCTACCAAATGTAAATGCGTCATTTTTGTCTTTTTCTCAGCTTTAAGGAGCTATTCATTTTTTGTTTGACCATTTCCACACGTACTGTACAACTGGGATCGCCAATTGGTCACTCCATTTTGCCCAAAAAAGATAAGTATCCCTCTTCAATCCCCTTTTCACATCCAACTAGGGTTAGGGGCTTTGAAAAAAAAATTTTTTTTTATTTTTTTTTCGTTTTTTTTTTAAAAAAAAAAATTTGGATTTTTTTTTTCAAACTTAAAAAAAAAAATTTGAAAAATTTTTCTTCTACTTTGCTCTGAAAATTCGATTTATGGCATAATTTTTTGAAAGTTCAAACCAAATTTTCTTCCCAACTTCTTTGTGTGCTTAGGTACATGTCATTATTTGGTCATTTTGACCGACGTACTCCATGTTTTTCGATTTGGATGACTTCTAGAGTCAATTTTTAGCGTTGAAATGACTTAACTGAATTGAGATATCGTTTCAGAAATCGTTTTCTTGCAACTTAGAACATGTTTTTTCAGTCGGTAGGCCATGAGATGAACATGATATCTTGTTGATTGGCGTACGTTATAGGTCTACAATGGAGTTGTGCGATATATTGTTAAACAATTGGAGCGGGGATGTTGGTTAATACCACATCACACGACCGTTTTTCAGATACCCGATAACATAGCCACATGTTAAAACTTGCGTGCTGAGCTAAACTAACGTGTTAAACTTGCGTCTGTCAGTTGCCCGCAACGTGATCGCGAAATCATGGTACGTGTTTTCGATACGATGATTTGAAGAGTGGGCTCTCGCCATGTGGCAGATAGCATAGCTGGTTGAACCTGAAAGTAAGTGTCTTGGGGGGGGGGGGGGACCGGGTCGACAGGGGTTGCCGACTTAGCTACAGCAAACAGGAATTTTTGAACACAGTCAAATTTTGGTAATTTTCTAAAGAGGAACAACTAAGAACGGTTCAATATTCAAGTACACGTCGAAAATTGTCCTGTTTTACTGTTGAAAATGCAACTTTTCCTCTATGAAATGGACATAATTTCAATAAAACACGATTTTCGCTCTTATAGTTTTCCGGATCGTTCTGAAAATAGTCTAGATGAACTCAGCTCGACGAGACGCTTCGAACAAACCTAACTTGTAAAAAAAAATTTTTTAAAAAAAAAAATTTTTTTTTAATTTAAAAAAAAAAATCCGGATTTTTTTTTTCCCCTAACCCTACATCCAACGGTGACATCCAACATCCCTTGAAAACGGTGACCAGTCGAAAATCACACCTTCCACCACCATCCTATCGAAATGCTGTTTCTATCAATTATGTGGTGATTGTTGAAATTTGAAAAGCTTGTATTTTGAAAGTGTACATTGTCTGTTTGCAGTTTTTGTCGGAAACAAGTGTTTCGTATATATTCAGTTTCGGTTGGACCATGGAACTTTGTTATATTCATCAATTGTGTTCTGTGTTTTTGCGCTTTCACTGACGGATATATACATACACAGCAACCTTGATCAAAATTTACACGGCCGAATCATACGCACTGGCCACTTCAGAGTAGGAAAAAATTTCGCTTTTTCAGCGTGTGTGAAATAAAAACTGCACTTCGGATCACATTTTTGTGCGGACGGTTTGCACGCAACAATACACAGATCATGTTTATTTTTACAAAGTCCACCGCAGCACACCATTGTCCATGATGCAAAGATGTGCAAAAACCACTGAACTGCCTCGTCTCGTCGTCCTGTGTCGCACTGCGCTGCTCAGTTTTATGTTCCAATTAGACGCGATTGCGAAACAAGGAATTTTGTAATCATGAGACTGTTTTTTCACGGTGCTCGTTGTAATTGTTATTATGAGACTCTCTTGCTTACTTTTTTTGTGAAGGAGATCGTTTTTCTCGACTTAAAGAATTTAAGAAATCTTCAGAACAACTAATGATTTTGATTTTGATTTTGATTTTTGGTATTTTGATTTTGATAAACCTGTCTGTTTCCGTGGTTGTGCACATCATTTTTAGTGGTCGCTTTGAAAAGTTCAAAAAAATTTTGACCAACGGTCATGTCACTAACTCTGCCAGTATCAGCAATAAAGCATTAGCATGTTCATTAACTCGTCAACGTACTTCACTTTACTGAATTTCCACAAAAAATGACTTTTTACGACTGCCGTAATCATCTTCACAAAGTATTGTTCCCGTGCTGAACTGAAATGTTATAATCATGCGGATGCGCGAGCGAGCGCCAGCGAGCGGACAGCGCATCACGCATTATATGGCTGAATATTCCCTCGCGCGCTTTTTTCAAATTTGCTCGCTGCGTCCAGCGAGCATAGTATAAGCCACAAACTTGGTTCTGTGCACACGAAACGAACACCCAAAGTTGTGCTTGGAGCCGCGAAAAAATTTTTATCCGACTATTTTTCATACGCTGTAGACACGAAAAACCTATTCTGAAATTCATGTTACTTATTTTCCTTGGTATTTTTTTTCTGGTATGTAATCAACATGTGTTCGCCCTTTCAATTTTTACCTGCGACACTTTCGCAGTCGAACAAAAATGTTCCCTGGGGTAATTCCACTCGGAGATTTTGAAAATTGGGTTAATTTTTTACCCAGACCCTGTTTTTGGGTAAAAAATTGGGCATTTTTAATTGTTGGGAGGGTTTTCACCTGGTTTTAAGTGTTCGCCCTTTCAATTTTTAGCTGGGACACTTTCACAGTTGAACAAAATTTTTTCCTAGGTAATTTCATCCGTAGATCTGAAATTATTTATTTTTTTGCCCGCATTTTTTTGGGGTTAAAATTTGATTTTTAAAGTTGGTAGCATTTACTGGGTATCAGTTTTCACTCTTACAAATTTTGTCTGAGCTACGAAAAATAGGAGAAAAGTTTAGTCCGTAGGAATTCAATGCGCTGATCACGGATTTTGGGTTAGTTTTCTTACGTGAGCAACTCTAGATGCCGAATCGTGACGATATCGGGCGAATCGGCCGTGGAAATCGGCGAAATCGGTCCACGAACGAAAAACAAGAAAAGGGTGTTTTCCAGGGTAATTCAATGCGCCGATCACGAATTTTAAGTTAGTTTTCTTACGTGAGCAACTCTAGATGCTGAATCGTGACGATTTCGGGCGAATCGGCCGTGGAAATCGGCGAAATCGGTCCAGGAACGAAAAACAAGAAAAAAGTGTTTTCCAGGGTAATTCAATGCGCTGATCACGAATTTTGGGTTAGTTTTCTTACGTGAGCAACTCTAGATGCTGAATCGTGACGATATCGGGCGAATCGGCCGTGGAAATCGGCGAAATCGGTCCACGAACGAAAAACAAGAAAAGAGTGTTTTCCAGGGTAATTCAATGCGCCGATCACGAATTTTAAGTTAGTTTTCTTACGTGAGCAACTCTAGATGCTGAATCGTGACGATTTCGGGCGAATCGGCCGTGGAAATCGGCGAAATCGGTCCAGTAACGAAAAACAAGAAAAAAGTGTTTTCCAGGGTAATTCAATGCGCTGATCACGAATTTTGGGTTAGTTTTCTTACGTGAGCAACTCTAGATGCTGAATCGTGACGATTTCGGGCGAATCGGCCGTGGAAGTTGGCGAAATCGGTCCAGGAACGAAAAACAAGAAAAGGGTGTCTTCTAAGGTAATTCAATCCGCTGATCACAAATTTTGGGTTAGTTTTCTTACGTGAGCAATTCTAGATGCTGAATCGTGACGATTTCGGGCGAGTCGGCCGTGGAAATTGGCGAAATCGGTCCAGGAACGAAAAACAAGAAAAGGGTGTTTTCCAGGGTAATTCAATGCGGTGATCACGAATTTTGGGTTAGTTTTCTTACGTGAACAACTCTAGATGCTGAATCGTGACGATTTCGGGCGAATCGGCCGTGGAAGTTGGCGAAATCGGTCCAGGAACTAAAAACAAGAAAAGAGTGTTTTCCAGGGTAATTCAATGCGCTGATCACGAATTTTGGGTTAGTTTTTTTATGTGAGCAACTGTAGATGCTGAATCGTGACGATTTCGGGCGAATCGGCCATGGAAGTTGGCGAAATCGGTCCAGGAACGAAAAACAAGAAAAGGTTGTTTCCCTGGGTAATTCAATGCGCTGATCACGAATTTTGGGTTAGTTTTCATATGTGAGCAACTCTAGATGCTGAATCGTGACGATTTCGTGCGAATCGGCCGTGGAAGCTGGCGAAATCGGTCCAGAAGCAAAAAAACATCCCACAAGAAAAGGGTGTTTTCCAGAGTAATTCAATGCACTGATCCCGGATTTTGAGTTAGTTTTTTATGTGAGCAACTCTAGATACTGAATCGTGACGATTTCGGGCGAATCGGCCGTGGAAGTTGGCGAAATCGGTCCAGAAACGAAAAAAAAGGAAAGGGTGTTTTCCAGGGTAATTCAATGCGCTGATCACGAATTTTGGGTTAGTTTTCTTACGTGAGCAACTCTAGATGCTGAATCGTGACGATTTCGGGCGAATCGGCCGTGGAAGTTGGCGAAATCGGTCGAGGAACGAAAAACAAGAAAAGGGTGTTTTCCAGGGTAATTCAATGCGCTGATCACGAATTTTGGGTTAGTTTTCTTACGTGAGCGACTCTAGATGCTGAATCGTGACGATTTCGGGCGAATCGGCCGTGGAAGTTGGCGAAATCGGTCTAGAAACGAGAAACAAGAAAAGGTTGTTTTCCAGGGTAATTCAATGCGCTGATCACGAATTTTGGGTTAGTTTTTTATGTGAGCAACTCTGGATGCTGAATCGTGACGATTTCGGGCGAATCGGCCGTTGAAGTTGGCGAAATCGGTCTAGAAACGAAAACAAGAAAAGGTTGTTTTCCAGAGTAATTCAATGCACTGATCCCGGATTTTGGGTTGGTTTTTTTGTGAGCAACTCTAGATACTGAATCGTAACGATTTCGAGCGAATCGGCCGTAAAAATAGCATAGGCGAAATCGGCCCAAAAAACGAAAAATGAAAACTCTGAGGTATCCGGGGTTTAGAAGAATGTGTGACCAACGAGATGTGAATTTGGTTCGACCTTCGGGACTTATTTAAAAGTCAGAATATTATCTAAAAATGCGGGAGACGCATATAAAAGGAGGAATATGGCCTTGTCTAAGCAGTGAGAGACTTGGCTCGACAACTCTTTTCAAGTCTCTGATGTGGTACACACGGATACAAGTACATAAGAGCCATATTTTTGCGCCGTTTATTCACTATTTCGGTTGCACATGTATAATCTTTTCGTACGAAGGAGGCTTAGTAATGTTGACTGATGTGTGGAAAAGCCGCACACTGAAAAAATGTTTCGCGCCAGAGCGTAGTTCGAATATGAATTGAAATAAATTTTGTTTAGTGAAAAAACATTCTGACTGGTTTTTTCTCAATTTCTTGCACGAATCTGTCGTCAGAATACGTTAAGTTTTTGCTCATTTAAAATTGCCGAACAGCCATGAAACATTTTCTCTATCTGTGCGTGCAAACGCATATTGGGTCACGATTAATAAGAAAGATAATACTTTGTAGACAATTAAAACTTTGCGGTATTTCGGGCATTTAGCGACCACTAAAACCACTAAAATAACAATCAGACTTCAGATCGCTGATACTGGTTTGCCCAGGACAAAGTGTATCGCAGAGGCATTGGGGAACGCAAGGTCTCCTTCTGTGGCAAAGGCAGACTCACGGGACAGACAGTTTATCCTGCCACTAGAGTTTGGTAAAAAGGCTGAAAATCAACGGAAGATAACACCTTTTTGTCACTGATGCTGGTGTGTACACAGCGATGCGTACGTTAGCAACGATAAAACCACATGAAACAATGTTTTGCAGTCTCTGATTTTTCTGTTTTTGCACAGAATTTACAGATTCTTGATTTACAGAAGTTCTGCACAGAATTTGCACAGAATTTCGCACATGATGTGATTTCGGACTAAACTGGAAAGGACAGTTAAAAAATGATTTTAAAACTTTTTTACACTTTTCAGTAAAACAAACGCGGCGCAAAAATATAGCTTTTATGTATTATCTTTCATTTTGGTCCCGGTTCTCTATGCCTTTGCACACAGGGATAGGAAAAACGTTTCAAGAATCCGCGGGAATTCAAAATTGGGTTACGGTAGCTGACGAAAGACGTCGGATGACGTCATGCGTCTGGTTTGTTGCCCGGCTTTTCCCCAACGCGTGAAACTTTTGTGCACGCGGTCTTCCTGTAACGATAATACTTGTATCCGTGTGTACCACATCAGAGACTTGAAAAGAGTTGTCGAGCCAAGTCTCTCACTGCTTAGACAAGGAAGGCCATATTCCTCCTTTTATATGCGTCTCCCGCATTTTTAGATAATATGATAATCTCTCTGAAACCGTTTTCTGAACTTCACACTTTCGGTTGAATTTTTGCTTTGGGCGTGTAAAACTTAATATATGTCTGGGGAAACGTCGGGCGGAAGAAAAAGATATGCGCCTACATCAGTGGATTTGCAGAATCAGTCAATACCCATAATATATTCCAACGTGTTTAATAACACAATATGACGTTCACCACGTTGCGGACTTGAACAGCAAAACAACAAACTGTGTGAGAAGGTGGCTGAACGTATTTCTTGTATTGAAAATAATACTTATGAATAAGGAAATCTTTGCGATCAAGATGCGCACATGTAATATGTACATATCCGTTGAATTACATTGAATGTAGATATGTATGTTCAATTGCACATCCTTTACGTGTTCTTTGGATTTATTTGATTTTATTCAATCAATATTTACATGTAGTACAATGATGCATTTGCTTTGATGTGAACACAATCGTACAATTGATGTGGTGCAGTTTTTTTGTTTCACTTCGTCATCATCAACAATCATTCAATCAATTCATTGATTTTTTCCACAATCCACATTCTGACTTGAAAAAACCAATTGCGGGCGAATCGTTTTTCATTGTGCAATCGGTGGTTTTGTCATTAAATGGTATCACTTTTTAGACTATTTTATTTGAAGATTTCGCTATTGTCATTAAAAATCCTGTGTTTTTTTTCAGACAAAATTATTCACTTGTTCGTGGCCATATCGTTTACAATATTCAAAGCACTTTCAAACATGGCCAGCACCAGAGAAAGTGAACGTGCCTGGTGTTCTCGACCCGACTGAAAAATTATATGAATAAAAAAATTGCTCAAATCAGAACCATTATTTTGCACTTTTGTATTTTAAAATCGTCTCACTTGTGAAACATGGCTGTCACTCACGCTCCGGGCAGAAGAGGCCCCGGCGAGCACTTTGCGCTGTTCAGTGCGTTCAGCCCGTTGGGCAGAGCAGTCTGCTGCACTTTCTACGCCACCAATGCCATCTCAATCGTTAGTTACACTCTTGTTTCTTGGTGAGAACGAAAAACAATATTCTGATACGTTACGTAGCGGAATCTACTGGTAAGCTTGTTAGTAAAATTTTCAGGCACAGCACTTCTGATCAGCAGTCAAACCAGAACATCTCGTTTTGTTGGAAATGTTGCACGTTTTTGCAGCTGATCGCAGTGGTTGGCATCGTCTACGGTCTCTGGCTGGTGTTGATGCGCAGTCAGTACGCGGCGCTGATCGAGCCCCGTCTGTACGTCAGTGTCGGCTACATCCTCGTGGTCGTTGGCGCCATGCTCGTCATCAACTCGCTCACCGGCATCTACTATGCGGCGCAGGAAATGAGATGCTTCATTGCAACGGTTGGCGCTCACGAATTGCCACCGTTGGCTGTTTTGTTTCAATGTGTCCACCGTTGTTTCCAATGAACGCTTAAGCGACGCCTGATGCCTTGCAGAACTTTGCAGTTGCAGCGGCCGGTCACTTGTGATCTGTAAAATCTAAAAAAACAGTGAAAATGCAAAATTTTGGATAAAAGTACTGTTGTGCCTAACAGATGTTTTTGGCTGAAATTTTGCACAACAAATGGCAACTAAATGACTATGATTGGTTCAAATTTCGGATTTAGACCTCAATACATTGTGTTCTCATTTCAGTACGCCATCACCAACTTCATATTGTTTATCATGCTTGCGATCGGTGGCGTCATGGGATTCGTGTTTCGATATCAGGTCCCTCCCTTCCTTGAAGCTCTGTTTTTTTTCAAGTTTTAAGTAACTGCAACTCCATTCATCGTTTGAAAATCTTTGTCTATTATTAAAGCCGTTGCATGTGAACCCTTCAGCTAGTCTACCAAACTCCAATGCACGTGCGACTTCTGACATCAGCCAGAGAGTTGTACGGACTGAAAGACCGTGCCGAACTGACCTACGCCTGGGATGAACTCCAGAGAAATGTTGGTTGCCATGTGATCATTTCTGTTTTGCGCATCGCAAGGGACACGACTTTAACATGGACGTTTTTGCGCAAGGGGAGAAAACTGGGTAGTTCAGAGAGGTCCTTTAATAATTAGCTTAAAAAACATCTCTTTGTGCACATATTAGGTAAGGAAAGTTTTTGAGCAGTTAAGAGCCGCCTTTAGTGGTTAAAAGATATCTTTTTAACAGTTAAGACATTAATATTAAGAGACGTCTTTTCAGCAATTAAGAGACGTTTTCGGTAGTTAAGTGACTTCTTTTCAGTAGTTAAGTCTCTTGAGAATGTAGTTCAGAGTCGTCTTTGAAGTAGTTAAGAAGAGACATCAATTGTGTGGATAAAGGAGACGCCTTTGAGTTCTTAAGATATGTTTTAGTAGTTAAGAGACCATTGAAGCGAGTCTAGTTAGCAGACGTGTCCCAGAATGTTTATTAGTCCCAGAAAGGACTCTTGAATAGTTAACGTGACATCTTGGAATCCAAGAGACGTGCTTGAAATTTTTGATGTTTGAAACTGATCTGCACAAAAAATGATGAAAGTATTTCAAAAATGTCAATGGTTCGTTTATTTTAGTTCAAATGTTGCGCCGTAAATGGCACCGATGATTTCCGGATATGGAGGACAAGCAAATGGTATATGCGACAACGGCCTACAGGGGGACAACAGGTTGGCTGAGTTAATATTTAATGGCAGAATTAACAAGAAGAGAAACCTTATTTGTCAGCTTTAAGTATGTATTTAAGAGAAGCAAGCTGTCCATATTTTTAACTTGTTACTCTGTTTTCACAATTGTGATCGCTTTCAGAAGCACATGGTGCCCGAGTCGTGCTGTGCACGCACGCCAAGTGGCGATTTTGTCAGTCGAAACGAGTGTCTTTACATGGATCTTGCGTATCCGCCGTTAAACGCCATAAACTCTGATGTAAACGCTCCTTTTTTAGCCGCTCTTTACGGATTCCAAGTTTATTGCTTTTGAAAATGATCAGTATTTTTGTGCAGACGTGTTTCATTCCGTTACAACGGGATTTGCTGCACGTGGCGCTCGTTGGTGGCAGCCTGTCGCTAGCTGTCGCCACCGTCACCGTTGGTCATTTCTTCAGCATTTTCGAAATAGTTACTAATCAAAGAGAACAACGCGGCATAATCTTTCACTTTTCCAATGCATTTCTAATTTAAAAAAAAATATTTCAGCTAATCCCAGCATCGTTTGCTGCCATTTACGCTTGCCTGATCCAAAAGTGACAGTTTATCTTGTGATGAGAGGTCTGATTTATTTGACTTTATTGAAAATCTACAGTGCAATATTTTGAATTTGGACCAAACACACTTCTTGACGTACGGTTTTTACTTGTATCATGGTAAGCATTTTCAACTTTGCTGCATAAAACAGCGATGCAATGTGATGCTTTGGCTGAACCGCCAGCTGAATTCAAAATATAAAAAAAAACACAAACGGGATTTGTTTTATTTATTTTTCACACTGATATGCGGTATATTTTCCCCAATGGAAAAAGTCAAAAGCTTTACATACAGTCATAGCAATAAAAAACTAGCGCTGCCTTCCTGTTTATGCTCAAAAGCCTATCTATCATTCCACATCACAAAAACTGTTATTGAAAAGCCATCGTCATGATGTCATGAGCACAGTTTGGAATAAAAATGTTCATTGGCAGAGCAGATAAACTGAAAGTAAGCGTTACGATCGGCGCATGTTAGCCGAGTGTCCAGCTTGAAAATCTGTATTCGATGTCGTTGTGGATTTGTTGTTGTAAAGCGGGCACGTTCGCACTGCTGTGTGCAACCCACTTCATGTTTCTTGAATTCGTTTGCTTTTTTAAGAAAAACACACCATAAAGAAATGTTCCAAACTTTGCGTATTTTTCTCCTCGTTTTAACCAATCAGCGTGATCGCCAAAACAACTGCAAAAATTACCGTCGAGTTCGGTTCAGTTCAGGTACAATCGTCTAGAATTTCCTGCGAGTAAAGGTTAGCTCATATTTGCAGCTAATACTAATACATATCGATCGATGTCTCATCCATAGCTCAGTGCACTAATATAGTAGTGACAACAGGCATGGCCACGTCATACGCACGTGCACACACAAACATGAGCAACACCTAAAAGCATGCTTTTGTTAGCCGAAGATTATTGCGTCAGCCGAATTATAAGCTGGTTGGAATGATTTTTTTATATTTTTTTCGAAAGGTTAGTTACCCACGTGGGTTTGACTACCCATTTTGACGTTCTCTGACTTCTCTGTCCAACGCCACGTGGTTCATTGTGCCCACGTTGTATTGGAAAGTATACAAAATGCACTTTTCTGAATTGCTCTTGTTACGATCTTCGACTTGTTGCGCGACTTTGGATTATTGATAATTGTGCGCTCATATTTTCCTGCCAAGGTTCACTATTGCATGTGAGTGCATGAGTAACAATTAGTTCAGTTTCAGAAAATAATTTGTTCAGAAACTTTTTACTGAGCAAAATAAAAACATACAGCTGAAAGAAGCTACCAATATATTTTTGTGCATAGGAGAGTGGCGCCGCAAAAGCGTTCGTGAGTGACCGCGTTTACTGATCAACTTCAACTGGGGTGAATCGAACGATTCAAGAATTTCAACGCAACTAGGAACGGATGCGCAAGGCGCAGCAGCAGCAGATGGCGTCCCTGCACGGCCACGTACACCACGCCCGTGGGCCGGTGCACAGTGACGCTGTCGACCTCAGCAAACTGCAACGCGAGCAAACACGCGCTTCCAAGGTAGCAGTGCAGTCAGTTTTGAGGTTATGCAAGACCACTTGAAATGGTAACGTTTTGGTCAGTGTTTTTTTAAACATTATCGGCAAGTGTTCTTTGATTCATTACACAGTCTGTTAACCAAACTGTAACTCATGTGTATGCATTTTGGATAGTCAAAAACACTTTCTTTGCTGCGCATATGGCTTGATCAATTGCTCTGTCACGCATTCAACGAACGGGACCCTAAATTCCTGAAAAAAGATGTTTTCTGTAAGTTTCTGATGAAATACACGTTACACCAAACATAGAAAAGCAGAAGAATTGCGAGACACGTTTTGATCGATCAGAAAAACGCTGTAACATGCCTTTTCTGAGTTTTAGACGGCGCAGAAACATGCGCAGACAGTTCAGGCCAACACGGAGGCGATGGCCACGTGGCTTCAAGCATTTTGCCTCGCCGCTTGTGTTTATGCTATGGATTTTTGTGTGTGCCAGTTGCCCCGCACGCTCACAGCACAACCGGCAGCGTCTGTCTGGCCGAATGTCTGCGGCTGCATGTCGTGTCGTTACGTGCACATGACATGAGCATTTTATTTTCAGTCACGCACCGCGCAAGCTTCGATTGAGAAATTCATGCCCCCTTTCCTCCGCGACATTGTTTGGTTTTGACGCTGAGCTGAGAAGCCCCGCTTTGAAACTTTTGCAAGTTTCCCAAGTTCGAGAAAAACTTCTCTCTCTCAAGTTTTTTGTCAGAAAAAATTGGTTTTATTATTCCATGCTATCGTGGGCGCTGGTCTCGTTATATTTCTTGATGAGAAATCAATATTTTTCGCAAGGCTGCCTGCCAAGCTGTGGTTAATGAATATAATGTGTACAAGCTGGATTTAATGGCACAGTTGACACGGTTAAAAAAGTTGCACCCAAAAAACTTTTTGTGAAGCGAATAAGCCAACCATTTTGTCATTTTTTGTTATTCCTTTTATTTGTGTTGAACTTCCAAGATAGTTCGTGGCTTAATTTTTCTTGCTGGTCATAAAAACGTAAAAACAATCAAAAGAACCCGACAGAAGACCGAAACCCGTATTGCCACTAAAGTATGTCTCATTTTCCTTCTTTTACTTCCGTGGCGCAATAAACATCTTTTGCAAAAAATCTGTTGTAAATGAGTCTGCTGGTTTCGTATAGTCGTACACGTTGCAATGTGTTTGGCGGAAACTGAAAGTAAATGTTTGCCTTTTCAGGTCTTTTTTTACCAAATACGCTCATGACACCAGTTGAATCCACCACCCAAATTGTTGCTTTTGCAAGAATAATGTGACTTCTGTCCGGTTGGTCGGGCAAAACTTGCGAATGCTCCATTGAATTTAAAAAAAGCGCAAAAACCATTTCAATGTTGGGTCTGTACTGCGGTGCCCCGTTGGTGCCCCGTGCCGTTGAACGGGTGCATCGCTTGGCTCGACGCGACAGTCTGCAGCCGAGGACTGGATCCAGGGTATGTTTGCAGTTGTAGAATGATGCGCATGATTGGCGAAGAATAAGGGGAAGGCTGGAACAGCGCAAGAATGCCACTGGTCTTGCAATAAGGTTTCGTTTTGTTAAATATTTCATTGATGCACACATCAGTGTCAAACGTTGCAAATTTCCTGCACACTGCAGTTCCCTCTTTTTTGTGTGATTTATTGTTTATTCTTTATCTTGGCGACGAACAACGGACCGAACGATTTTGTGTCGTGCAAACATCGTGTGTTTGCATTGTTGTAATTTTAATTTGCGATCGTTGCTGTGCCGCACTCACTGTTGCACTGGCCTTTACAACAAAGTGCGTTCTGCCAAACAAGAAAGAACGTCTCATAAGATTACCTATTCGTTGATTTGTCAATTTTCAAATGCCATGCAGTGCGTTTGTGTGAGAGTTTCTCTAGTCAGTAACCAATACATCGTAAGGGCTGTGAATGTTACCACAATGAATATAACAATTTTTATGAGATAAGTAATGTTAATATTGGTGCATTTTTAAATTGTAAAAGTTTCAAAAATAGTAACATTTTATCAGTCCTTCAAATCACCGGGATGTCGCAATCGTGGGCGGCGGTGATGATGACAAATGTGTCAACGCAAATCAACAACCTGTCTTCAAATATGACGTCTTTTTTCAAAAAAATCTCAGTTTATAATTGCAAAATCACACTAAAATGTTGTCAACAGCGTGTGAGTCAACTGTGCGTAAGACACCATTTTGAGGTGCGCGCGCTCTTTCAAAAAGACTTGAGCGCGGTTAAAAAAAAACAAACAGACAGACAAGTTGGCACACATCAACTGCAACAACGTTGTTATGCTGACTCACTGCGTCTTGTGTATTGAACTGACAGAAAACAGACGTTTTCACGCCAACAAACACATTTTTTGCAGGCCATTATGTATAGGGTGCTGGTGGGTGTTACTCGGTTGCACCGCAAATTCGGTTTTCTTTCTATCCACTGTGCGTATAATTTATGCGAATGGACTTGTTTGCGTGGTTGGTTGGATTTACGCACATAACAAAAATCATTACTTGCTGCTGCGTTCTGTTATAAAAATCTTTTCATTGCTCATTGCAATCGCACTTTGTTTTCGTTCAGTATAAAAGTGGACCATTATTTGGCACAAACTCATATTGAAGATTTCATTTGACTTTTCCGTCTCGGTGTATGAAACACTGAACGCTGACACGCACCCAAAAAGCATTCAACCCTAATAATGTTGATCACCGAACTGCCACCACCGTTGCTGAAGTTTTTGGAATTGCGCTGTGAAAACTGCGTGCACTGCTCGCAGAAGGCTTTTGCCGATTGTCCTGTCAGAACAAAGACTGACAAAGTGAGTGTCAAGTTGGAGGAAAACTGAACTCAAAACGCTCATTTTCAATGTTTCATTCAAATTTATCCAGTCTGATCAGAATTCACCGTTTTCGATTGTTTCAGATTCACGACATCTGCGATGAGTTGGTTGTGAACGATGAGAAGCTGAAGCAGGTGATGCAGCTGTTCGAGGAACAGATGGAGCGGGGTCTGGCCAAGGAAACAGGTTAGACAACGGGCAGACAGAAAGGTCTAGGCGTTTGTCAGTTTGAACAAAATCCGAGAACAGTCAGAATTGTTCGCCATTGGTGGCTTCAAATCGTTGGCCAAATGTGGCCAATCCAGCAGCCACAGTTCATTGATTGGCCGTTAATTTTCAACTCGCTGAAAAGCTTGACCCCTAGCTGGCTCATTGCAGCGCCGAGCGCCTCGGTGAAGATGCTGCCGTCGTACGTTCGCTCGGTGCCGAACGGCACGGAGGTCGGCAACTTTCTGGCGCTCGACCTCGGCGGCACCAACTTTCGGGTGCTGCTGATTCGCCTGAACGGACGGCACGCCGAGATGGTCAGCAAGATATTCCACGTGCCGCCGGCCGTCATGACGGGCACTGCAAAAATGGTGATACATTGTTCAGCATAATTGTTTTTTTTCGGATCACCAATTTCCTGCAGACTTTCTTGATTTGGCAATTGTTAAAATCAAAACACTTGTCAGCCATGCCCGTTCACCCTACTGCAGCTGTTCGACCACATCGCGCACTGCATGTCCGTGTTCATGAAGGAGCACGAGCTCGACGGCGACCAAACGCTGCCACTCGGTTTCACGTTCTCGTTTCCGTGCCGCCAGGACGGACTGACCAAGGCAACGCTGATCAACTGGACCAAGGGCTTCTCGGCGAGTGGCGTCGAGGGCAACGACGTGGTGCAACTGTTGAAAGAGGCCGTTGACAGGAGAACGGTTGGTGGCTTTCGAGTTTCGTACTTCAAAACCGTCGGCTTTCACAAATCTGAATTTTTCTCGCTGGTTGATTATTGTCTCAAACTGATCGATCCAAATATAGGGCCCAACTCAAGAACAACCAACAGCCAACCAGTGGACCACACATTCCAGCGTGCAACTGTTGCTAGTTTTGAAACAGAATAATGACGACTTTAGTTGGCTCGCGTTGCTTGCCCATTTCTCTGCCACTTTTCCATTCGATGTCTACGAACACCGTTCACTTGCAGGACATCAAAATCGACGTTGTCGGCATTCTGAACGACACAACTGGGACACTAATGGCCTGCGCCCATCAGGAGAACAGCTGCAACGTCGGCGTCATCGTCGGTCGGTGATTTGCAGTGCACTTTCATGCAACACTGCGAGCACGCGGCCTTAATTTGGCTACCAAAGTAGCTCCTAAAGTGGCTACCACACACTATCTTGAAACACATATTATAGTAGCACTTTCAATGGCCTTTTAGCAGCCACTTTCAGTAGCTAAACGCGCCTATAGCTCTTGGTCCCCAACTTAGTAAGCACGATTTCTCAGGGATTCTGGTCATTTCTAACAATAATTCCTAAACTGTTGAAGCTGAAAGGTGCACAAAAGCAGCTACATGCACGATAATAATCTACAACACAAACCTTCGAACATTTATTTGCATTCAGGCACGGGAACGAACGCGTGCTACATGGAGAAGCTGGCAAGGTGCCCGAAACTGGAGGGGGAAATCGACGCGAACGACGGTGGGCCGGATGAGGTGATCATCAACACCGAGTGGGGCGCGTTCGGGGACGATCGGTGCCTCGAGTTCGTGCGCACTCGATACGACCACGACGTGGACGCGAACTCAATAAACGTTGGAAAGCAGCTGTAAGTGACGTCTGGCAAATAAAACTTTGCATTTAGCAAAACCGAGTTCATTCTATTCTTGATCAGCTGAATGTGAACGTTGCTAGCTACTTGTTCGCCCGTTTCCAAATAACTGTGGCCAATGTCATCGGACTGTTTATCGTCACTTCAGATTTGAGAAGATGATCAGCGGCATGTACATGGGCGAGATGGTGCGTCTGGTACTCGTGCACCTCATCGATGAGCAGCTTCTGTTCGACGGCGCCGAGTCGGCCAGTCGTCTCTACAAAAAGGGCAGCTTCCCCACAAAATTCGTCTCCGAAATTGAATCGTACGTTCTTTGGATCGAGTGTTTGGTGTTCTCATCTGTTAACAACCAGTGCTGATGGTTGCAGCAAACACCGATTGTTCATGTAACCACCAATCAACGTGTCATGCTGGAAGGCTGTAAGGAAAGTATATTTGGACTAAAAATTAGCAGTGCAGTGGATTATTTATTTAAAGTTATAAAGGGACAATTTGCAAACCAAACGGAATTTCAGTGATCTTATGGATGAAGAGCGCAACTTCCTGCACACATTCGAAATCCTCGAGGATCTCGGCATCGAACAAGTGTCCATCTCGGATTGCGCCAACGTCGCATATGTGTGCTCATTGGTTAGTGAAAATTATAATAGTCACGGTTGACCACGTGTCACGATCATTGCCTGTGCTATGGTGTGGCGGAATGCGAATCGCGATTCTCCGCAATGCTGGTGTCAAGAGCACCACGTTCTCCCACAATGTAGCACTGACATTTTACTGGTCCCAATTTAGAAGCCCGACTTTTGATTGCACTGTTATTTCCAGTCACTTATTTTCAGGTTAGCACTCGGGCAGCGTACCTTTGCGCAGCGACCGTGTCTGTTCTGCTGAACCGTATGCGCAAGCCGTTCGTGACGGTCGGTGTCGACGGCTCCGTGTATCGTTTCCATCCGACATTCAAACAGTTGCTGGATCAGAAAGTCGCGCAATTGATAGACCCCGATCTGGATGTAAGTGCAAATACATTTTGGTCTCGTTTGAAGGCTCATTGAATTTCTGTTCCGTTTCTGCATTTATGCATTGTGTGTTTGGATTCTAATGGTATTGGTAGCTTTCTCATCGATTCTAGCTTAAACACATACCGAATCTTATTTCGAATGTCAAGACCTTCTCGTATCGTCAATCAGCAATTGAAAGATTGTGTTCATTTTAATTCCAGTTTCAATTGATGTTGTCGGAAGACGGCAGCGGCAAAGGTGCAGCGCTTGTCGCCGCCGTTGCGTGTCGCGTCGCAGAAGAGAAAAAACGCTCCGCGTCAAAACTGGCGTCATAGTGAACAATGTTGCACTGATTTTGTTGCATCTTTGTAATATAATTTGCATTTTGTATTTTGAATTTTTTGTTGCATTCTATTTTTGAATCTCAAAAAAATCTCCGTTTAACGACCGGGAATCCGTTAAAAATGTTGCAATTTGCGTAGTTGCACTCTGAAAATCTGGATTTGTATTTGAAAATTATGACAAACCGCTAGCAGGTTCAGTGCCATGGCAACGTTTTCAACCGTGAACAGGAAAGGATCTTTTTTAAAAGGATTCAATTCAAACAGCCATCGTGTAAACCATCAACGAACTTATGCATTCTTACATGTATGTGCAAAAATGTGACATCATGTTTATTGTTTATGAAATTCCATATTTATCCAGTTTGATTAGCTTATTTCACGCTCATTTTGTTCATGGACATAGGCCGTACATACAGATGATGTTGCTAGTGATTGGCTGCATTGCATGTCACTGGTGCGCTGATTGGCTGGCCAGAGCAGGATTCAGCCAACCGCGCTGTCGTTGCATGTCTGTGACCAACTTGCTTTATTCATTTTCAAAATTGTTTGTGATATAAAGTTTGAAAATATTCGTAGGTACCGTCTGCCAAGTTGTACATACACTGTACATTATTTCGTTGTTTGAGTATGGGTTTTATCGGACTTTTAGCTGAAAAAAAGTTTTATCGGAATCTTTGTTGTGAATCTGATTTTAGCAAAACAATTGTCAAATTGTGGTGCGTGTTTTGTGACCACTTGTGATTGATTTTAGCGTGTGCGTGTCCAGTTCACTTTATGAAAACTTTTGTATTATCTTTCTTTTGGAATGTGTCGCAAGATGCCTTTGCACGCACAGATAGGGAAAATGTTTCACGGCTGAGCGGCAATTTGAAATCAGCAAAACGGAATGTTATCTAGCTGCAGTTTTGTGCAACAAATGAAGAAAATAAAGCTGATCAGTTTTTTCACGCAATAAAATTATTTTAGTTCATTTGGACTACGTTCGTCCGCAACACAGCGCGTTCAGTTTTCAGCTGTGCGGCCTTTCCACAAATCCATTCCACATTACTTCCTCCTTCTTTACACAAAATGATAACATCAGACTGCATGGAATATGGTAGGTTTTGTCGCAGACAATAAAAACAGACGAGTGGAAATCGAAAAAAAGCAGTAGTTCAACGACAAGGGTTCGCTCATCTGAATCTGTTTCCTTGGACTCACAAAATAAGCAGCGAATAATGAATGAGCAGCAACATTAAAAGCGTGCAAACTTGAACTGTACACTATTGCACAGGTCAGTTGGTTGGCGAGTGTTTCTTCGAGCTGTGCACCCTCGAGTGTTGTGCGGCCGAGTTGTGCGTGTGCGAGCTGGCCTCTGCGTGGCTCGTGTGCTTGCGCGACGCCCGCTGCTTTCTGCTGCTTCGTTTCCGCTGCAGACGTGCCTTCAACGTCCGCTTGCGTCGTCGCTCCGCCTCTTTCTTCTTCATCAGCTCGTGGATGTGCACCGAGTTGCGTGCCATCATCATGCCCTGACCAAGCAGTAGTTTGGATGAACACTTTCAAATGAGATTTGCTTTTTTTCTGACCGATTGTCTGCATAACAGATGCGTATTCAGCACTTTTCTGTTCTGCTTCAAAAGTTTGGCTATCCTGAATGCAAAACGTCCCCAGTAACATTTTTTTCAAACCAATTAAAGAAACCTGAACTTTTTTGAAACTAAAAACAGTGTGACTAACGTCAAAATGCAGCTTCAGACCAGCACGCAACGAGTACTTCTTTCTCATGTGCCTTCGATAAAGACAGTAGCAGATTGCGATGACGACCGTCAGCACTAGCACTATTGCTACTCCAACGGACGCGAGCTGCTCCGGTTGAAAGCCAGTCACTTTTGTCAGTACGAAACAGTCGTCCGGGTGTTCACAAGGGCCGGACAATGTTGGCTGAATATCAGCGGTAGTTGGTGAATGTTGATTATTGACATTGTTGATGTTGAATTGAGGCCTGTGGCCAGTCAGTGACAACGGCGCTGCGCGATCGACCACTTTGCACTTTTCGCTGCCTTCTGATGAGAGCACTGAAAATCACCATTTTTGATGAAGCATGAACAATGAAGCACACCATTTTTGAAAAGGTTGACGCGGTAGAAAACATTCGGTGACGTTTCACTCAAACTACAAGAACTGTTGTGAGCTAAACCGCTGTATGCGCAGGTCTGTGTGGTGTCCGACGCACCGCAAACCGCGGGTCTACCTGGCGTCCACGAACGAGCTGAACGGAAACACTCTTGTTTTATTGCTTTTCACTGGTTTTAATTGTTGCAAGTCGTATTTTCGTGCCACAATTTCCGAAAACATCGCAACGTCGCACCGTACTTCTCTGCACCGGCACACTGTGTCGTATCCATGCGTTGAGTGCTTCGAAATGCTGAAAGTCGTGCGCGCACGCGCTCGATCGCAGCTTCAAGTATCTGCCCGGATTCGCGTAGCGCTCAAACAACGCCACACTCGCACGCACGCTCTCCGCCGAGCACGAGCCGTTCACGCTCGGGAACACGCTGACGTGCGTCAGTATCTGAGAAAAAACGCAACGTCAAAACAATTGCGCGTTGATTTGATTTTTTTTAAAGAGCGATGCTCACAGAAAATGTCGGTACTGATAAACACCTAGTGGTGCAAAAACGCCTCTTGTCTTTGTTGCGGGTGCGAGAAAAGAACACGGAAATTTGCGAAATCTCAATTCATGCTTTTTTGGATAAGTCCAGATAGTTTTTGAGGCTGCCCAGTAAGTATAGCAACCATAAGCGACATTCATGGAGCATCGTTTAATGACGCGTAGCTGTGTTAAAACATGCTACGTGATGTGATCACCAACTACTGTTTCATGAATGCCCCAACATGCAACCAACCCGTCTGCATTTGTCTTTGAAGGCATCCCTGATTTCCCTGGCGTCCACGTCCCAGTGCGTCAGAAGGAACACAATGCGGTCAGGGGGCCTTGGCTGTGGATTTCTCGGATCCTCCTGATCTTCTTCTTCCTCGTCTTCCGACATCAACGTGTTGATGAAACTCAGCAAACCTTCCAGGCCTATGCACATGTGAATAAATTGTAGATTTCTTTGAAAAACATTGCTTGGTGCAGTGGAAATTAACCTCAAAAGCCAGTTGAGGTCAGTTAGACATTGCATTTTCACCAATGATTTGCTTGATGCCGGACCCAATAAATTTTTTGAACCAAAAGCAGAGTGACATTCGAATCTTGCAACCAATGGCCAAGCCGGTGACCAATTTTGACTGGACTCCACGTGCTAACAGCACTGAAAACGGTTTCCAAACCTTTTTCCAAACATTTTGGGCCAAACACTTCATCTCTTGTGGCTCCCGGTGGTAACCACACACAAAAATCTAAAATCTGTATACCGGAGGCCACAAGAGACGGCGCGTTTGGCCAAAATGGTTGAAAAAACGTTTGGAAACTGTTTTCAGTTAGATTTATATCAGAGAGAAATAAGAGGGCCAGTTTTGAGTGTGGTTTACTGCGACCGACCGGCATAGTCAGTGACCACCCGCTCGATGTCAACGTTCACGAGCGCTTTATCAAATCGCTCCAGGAATCGTTCTTTCTGCGTCCAATAGATGAATGTGCGAAAGTTGTCTTTCTCGTGCGCATACGCAAATATGGCGGCAATCTTCGGTGACGCCGCAAAATTTAAGCTGCTTGATTGAAGGAAAAAACACAGGCTGATATTTGATATTTAGCCTCGG
The DNA here is from genome assembly GCA_030248135.1 of Theristus sp. LFF4_11. Classification (NCBI taxonomy): domain Eukaryota; kingdom Metazoa; phylum Nematoda; class Chromadorea; order Monhysterida; family Xyalidae; genus Theristus; species Theristus sp. LFF4_11. The sequence continues at coordinate 31,165 of JASANC010000791.1, read as the reverse complement.
TCAACAAAAACACAAAGTGCTGGACATCTTGATTTGATGCCGCTCACCATGAAGTTGGGTATACTTTCATTGAAAACCTCTACTTAATCCAATAAAACAGCTGCAAAAAATGTTGCTCAAAGCGTTAATTGACACTTCAAGCAACCAACCCGAGAATGTCCCGTTTCACATGTCTTATTATGTCGCGCGTGTAGCGTTGTTCAAAGTCGGCGCCAAACTTGCGTGAGCCGGAAATGACGAACGCAAGCTCAGGCGGAGACGCCGGACGAATGCGGATCACGGGTGGTCGTGGGTTTGGCCTGGGGCCGCCAAGTCGATTATTCGCAATGCGGTCAAATGTTCGATATGAGGTGCACGTGACGTTGGTGAACAGCGAAATGGTGAACACCAGAAGAACAGGTGCGCACCAAGGCATCATGGGAGATAAGAAGATCCCATTTTTATTTTTATTTTTGATTGTTTCAAAATTAGACAATACAATTATGTCAACGTTAGTTCAATGTATTTTCATAGTTTCACGATGTTCACACGCTAGAATTCCGGTTGAAACCCTTCTAGTTCATACTGTATGCATTTCAAATAACGTCCATGGTTTACGTTTAGTTGGGGACGAACGCGAATTACTGAAATACAGCATGTTGGTCTTGTCAGCTTGGCATTCTCACTCGTGTGAGCCTGGCGCTAGAAATTGTAACAACAAGACTCCAGCTGTGAAGTTTCGCAGTCTACCAGCAACAAAATGTTACATGTACAATCGTTTTATTATTCATTGCTTCCAGTCGGTGTCTTCCAAGTTTTACGTTTTACCACCGTTCAATTTCTTGTTCAATTTTATTTGTAGATCAAACGTTACACAGTTTCATGGCGTTTTGTACGAATTTCGAATACCCATAACAGAACTTGCATTTAAGACACAGCGTGTTACAAAAATTACGGTAGAATAAAATACGACAAGATTTGAATTCAGGCAGGGTTCCGAAATGTTGAATGAAAGTTATGTCGTTAAAGTTACAAAACAAAACAACAATGATGCGTATGTACAAGTACAAAATGAGACATGAAAAATAATTCCAGGATTTCTGAAGATTATTTACAGACTGGGCATTTCATGTTCAATAAGATAACAGTTGCCCTCGGAAAGTTGAAAAAAAAACATTCAAAAAAAGTTTTGCAATGTTTGCAGAGAGTTTCAGCAGACAATTCCGCGCCCTCGGAGGCTGTATTTTTTGAGCGACATTGCTTTCCCTTCAACCAAAATCAAGTCACCATTTTCAAATCGTTCAAAAATACCATTGACTTTCTGCCGAGAAAATGTGATTCACAATTGTTGCTAAGGTTTTTGCAGGCCGTGTTTTCCGTTGAACCCAATGTCTCACGCGTGACGCAGCATGAAGTCCATGAAGCGCTCCTTCAGCGGGGAGCATTGCTCTGAAATACGACGCACAGGTAACACTGGGCAAAATGCACGTTCAGAAGCTAATAGTATCAGTACATGCAACAACAACATCAGTTTTCTATGTTGTGAAGCAATAATTTGTGACAATAAACATTTTTTTGAATGACATTCATTTGAATCCGTCCATAAACTTTCAAAATTAATCAAACAACCACGAACGAGTCTCTCGCGAGTAGACGTGCCCGGCCGGACACTCTGAGACCGAGCGATGTGCGACGCGGCTGCCTGCGCCCCCGGCATTCTGGTCGCTTTGTTGCTGGCGAAACTGGCCGAAATTCGGACTGCTCTCGCTGGCCGTCCGTTGGCCGATGCGAACTTGGCCGCTTTCGTCCGCACTGATCGACCGTTGCAGCGTCGGCGTTGACGTGCCGCTCTTGTCCGAGTGCTGCATGTTGCTCGCTTGCTCTGCACTCTCACACGCAATCTTTATGTTACAGACAATTTTTGGCACTGGGTGCTTTTATGTTTTTCAGATAAGTTTTTTTTGAGCGAAGAACACAAGTTTATTCTGAACACGGGAAGAAATAAATAAACGGTTTTTTTCTTGATAATCCGATTTTGCGCCCACTTTATCTGACCGAACGGCGCAACTTTCAATTGTATCATTTTCGCACTGTTATCAGTTTTGCCAAAACAAGTTCAAATAAACCATGTGATGGTACTTTTGAATTCATGGTCTTTTCTCAAAATACCCATTTTTTGCTAATGTTGCAAACAATTCCAAACGCCCAGACAGAACCAACAACCAAAAAAATCAAATTGTGCAAAAGTGTCATTGAAACAACGTTCATAACCAAGCAACTCCTCTTCATCTAGAAAATCAAAACAAGTAAGCAGAAAGCACAATGACCAATCGTCGCATCGCATCTTATTGTGGAAAGAGAGGCATGTAAAGAGCGATCTCATTGGTTGAATCGCATGCGCAACACCAATCAGCCATCACATTCAAATATGTGGCTGGCTTTCGTAAGACATCTTTTATTCGCCTGGTACTTTGCTCGGCACAAAAGGCAGCAAGGTGTGTTTGCGCATACTGTAGCTCTGATGTGCAGTTTGCTGTAAAATTTTGGCAAAAACCGAAAACTAGATGAATGATTGCCAACTTTTTTGCCGAAGCTATGAAAAATGTGCCGAACGCTTCAAACAACCGATTCGCATGAGAAGTGCACAGTGTTCGCCTTGGCTCTTTTTGAGCATGCAGCAACGTTTTTGAATCCGTTGTTTTACAATGACAAACCATGGATGGAAGTTTGTTTCAACTAACACTTGCAAGGCAAGTTTTTATTTTGTTGAAACACCCAGATGAGCATACGATACTGCACACTTTGCCATTGTCGCGTGCAGTAACATGCGAAACACGCTGTGCAAAGTTTATTTTAGCGCACTCGGATAGTTTTTGTAGGCGTTTGCGAATTGATTTATGTTTTTTACAGCAACTTTTTTGTATGATGGCAAGCCAATTTTTGGCAATAATCGAACTTGATTGATTGTCTTGTCATCGCAAGTTTTTGCGTTGTTCTTGTTAGAAAATCCTTCTGCCCGGGCTCGCTCAACGACGTCGTTTTTCGTAAATTAAACAAACAAACAAGGTTTTTTTCGTGAGCACACATACAGTTTGCCCAGGTTTTTTGGTTGTTTCGCTGTGAATCTTGCGCCATTTGTATTCCTGATCCAATCTGCGCATTCATTGAAATGGTACAGTCCAATGTTAGTTTACTCTCATGACAATTTTTTAAAATCTGATATTGCCGTCAACATTCGTTTGGGGTCTGCTGATCTAGACTGGTATCGTAATGCAGAATTTCTCGTTCGCACTTGCAGAATAATCTTCCAAGAATATTTTATCATTATGGTTTTGACGGAAGAATATACAGTAATAATGTGCCTGCGAATCTTGATTCTTTAATTCAGCGTACAAAAAGCACAAAAACAAAAAAAACAGCACTTGGATGTAGAGACAATTGCAACACAGCGCAAAAAATGGCTGTTCACCCACATTGATACAACACAGACGGGACAGGTGCGATGCAGGGAAATCAAAGATTTTAGATTTTACTGTGAGCCGATCATTTGATCAATGTCAATGAAATAAAAAACAAATAAATAAAAAACGATTTGATCGAAACACTAACAAAATGCAGGAGCAGGACAGACGGGACAAATTTTAAAAAGACAAATAGAAATAGTAAAAAGACTGAATGAATAAACTGGTTTGTTGCCACAACACTTGTCAATTGGTAACCGATTTTCTGCACCGAAAGAAGCGAACATACCGAAAAGAACAAATAAAAAATATTACATAATAAAAAAATATTAAAATATGACATCATCACTGTGAGGAGCATAACCCAAAAGCAAAAACAAAACAAAACATGACGACACAAATAAATGACTAGGCTTGGTTTGTGCTGAAACTGCATGAGAATGAAACGATACAAATAAAACGGGGAAATCGCAATAAAAATACAAACGAAAGAACAAAATACACCTGTCAGGTGAATCAGCAATATCCATACAAGTAGAAGACGGGCAGAACTTCAGCGTTAAAAGCAACGAATCAAATGCCAACCTTATTGCGTACAAAATGCTTCTCTTCGACACAACTTCACAGCTACAGTTGCCGACATTATCCTTTTCAGTTCAACCTCGCCACCACAATCGCTACACGGTTTCAGTGTCGTCGGCCGGGTTGTCCATGTCGAGTTTCGTCTCATCCGCCGCACTCTCCGTCCTGAGCAGCACCCGCTCCCATTCTTCGTTCTGCGTCGTGTGATCGACCCAACAATTGAAGAACTCCAAGCAGTTCCGCAGGCAGCCCTTGCTGAAAACACAGACACTGTGCAACTGCACTGGGCAACGCTGCACACAATGAATCTTTATTCGTCATCGCAGAATTCCCTGCGAAAGCACTGGCGGCAGCAAACGTTCGTGTGCAGCGGATTCAACTCACACTGGTTTTCAGTTAAAAACACGGATTAATTCGTTGCCTTTCAGCGATGTGGCGAGCGTCGGGCAAGGACACCGAAATCGGGCTAGATCACTGGTGCTCGGTGTCACAGCGGGACTTCTCTTACATGACAAACGGTGTTGTTCGACCACGGGATGGTCAGCCATCCAATCGTTAAATCCCAACTGGAGTTTGGTGTGTTAATCTTTCCGAAAACGGTCAGAAGAAAAAGAGTTGTGGGTAATCCAAAAAACCAACATAAAAAAGCCCGAAAGAACGAAAACCCGCCGTAAGCGCGGTGTCACTCACGAGAACGGACTCTTGAAGACGAATCGATTGTTGCCGAGGCGAAAATGCGGATATCGATAGGCGTTTATTCGCTCGTTGGTGGTGATGGACATTGCGACCTGGTAGATTTGGCAGACGAACATCGAGGCGACCCACCAGACGTGGCAGAACGACTGCACCGCGCAGTAGGTCAGCCAGCGGTGGCAGTGCAGCGCGCTGTGCAAAGAGACGCCGCCGCACTCGTAGCGCCAGTCTGGGCGACACAGCAAGCGAGCATGTTCAATTGCAAGCCACTCACACAAATCTGGCAATCTCTGCGCACGCGGGGACTCTCTGCAGTGCGCCAAAGCCAGCAGCAGCAGATCGAAAAGGGATGTGGTCTCATCCGGGATGTGCACTTCTTGAGTACTGAACCACAATTGAGCACAATAAAGAGCTTAAAAGTGTCTGAAAAGCCAATCAACAATCTGTAAAATCAATCAGATTTTAGTCAACCTACAGTCCATCTGAAAAATGCAACATGACGCAAACATGACGTGATGATCAACCAATCAGCGCTGCGCTGAGAACACCTCATGATTAACCAATCAGCGCTGAGAGTTGCCATGACCAACCAATCAGCTAGTTGCTAATATTAGCGAGATTGACTGGAAAACTGTATGTAATGAAGGTGTTGAAGTGTGCGCATTTGTGATCCCAAATCCATATACCACATTTGACAGTGTTCCAATCAATAATTGCAATCATTTCACTCACAGAGCAACGTTCCATACACCGGCAACACGAGCGACACCGCGGTGAAGCCGAGATGACAGACGAACAGTCGGTGGTTCTTTGCTGCGACGCAGTTGTCCACCCACGGACAGTGGTGGTCGAACTTGGCAACGCAGCGGTCGCAAATGGAGCAGTGCTTCGAACGGGGTGGACGACGGATCTGACGGTGGCATTGAGGGCAATGGAGTCGCATTGGTGCATTCAAAGTGCAGCTGGTCGCGTTCGTGGCATGAGGTGTTGTCGCACGTTATCATGGTATGCGACATTGATATGACACTTGATGCCACGAGCACGAGCAACAGTTCAGTTCCAACTTCACCAACCAAGCAAGTGGTGCAGAACGTGCCACCAGTCAGTGTTGACGTGCCCTTCTCCGTTTCGGTCGTCGCCAACTCGACGATGGTCGCACATTGCTCCTGGCGTTCAGGTTGAACGTGTGTATGAAGAAAACGAACGGATTTCGAACGGTATGCATTAAAGTAGCTTTTGGTGTTCCATGATGCTTGCAAAAATGCAAATGTCTGTTTGACTATTTCAAGTAGGGCAGTGAAACCGTGATAAACAACAACCAAGAACACTGAGCGACCAAACGTCTGCCATACCGACCCAGCAGCTCCACACCCGACCAACTTTATGCGACGTCGATATGAAGCCGGGATCGCCAAGCCACGTCCAAAAGAATGCGTACATGTCCAAGAGTAATAGGATCCACATGAACGCCTGCATGAACCAGCCGGTCAACGGGTACAAATACCAGAGATAGGTGACCATCAGGAAACTGAATGTGCACATGTAGATGCCGAGCGGCACGATCAGAAACGTCGTGTGATCGTTCGAGGAAAATGTGCTGAAAGTGTGAATGCTGTATTAGGTGACATTTGACTTAGATCATACAAACCGACATGTGGTTGGAACTGATGAACAAACGAGTTTATGATTAAGTGCGCTTGGTGAAAGTAGCCAATCATCAAGCAACAGTTAACTGTGACGGTTTGTTGGTTATTGGTGGACTGGACATAACAGCTTTGCGACGATGTGGCTGACGGACCGTAGCTGTAACACGGTGCAAGTAACCGCAAATCGACTTGCGGCAAGTTGCAAGCTGTTCGGTACTACGGTCCACTAGGTCAACGTACGGTATGGTGTGCGCAAACAAACAAACCGCACGGATCACATTGACCAAAACTTCGCACTGAGACCGCCAAGTGACTCACGTGAATGCGACCCTGGCGATCACGCCAAACACCAGCAACAGCAGCATACGCCACCACAGCGGAATGTCAACGTGTAAAATGGCGCCGAAAATGGCGAACACAAAGAACGGATACACAAGGAAATAGTTGCGAAGGAATGTCTGAAAAGGGGACATTCGAGAATGCGGTGAAATGTACTGTGAAGGAAAGAAAAACTGTTTTCAGCAACTAATGAACGTTAGTTCACTTGATCCCACGTAAAGCAACACTGGTTGGTTCTGGGGTATTCATCCAGTAGACTGGTCACCCAGCAGACCGGTCACCCAGCAGACCGGTCACCCAGCAGAGTACTGTAACTACCACTTTGGGTCTCGACACGATCTTTCCTGATTGTCAAGGATTTTTAATGAAATTTTGTTATTGCACAACTCCTTTATGTTGCAACACAATTCTGTAGGTGCCCTAAGGCTTCGCAAGCCTTCAACGAGGATAATCGTGAAAAAAATATGTTCCAAGAGTACAATAATTGTGTTTCAGTGCTGATGCTTGATGATCAGGGAACATCGTGCCAAGACCCAAAATAGTCGTTACCGTATTCCCATAGCCGAAACTCAGTATTTCACTTCACAAGTTGCATGTTAAAACAGATAACAGAACGAAGTTCTCTGGTGTGACCGGTCTACTGGGTGACCGGTCTGCTGGGTGACCGGTCTGCTGGATGAATACCGGTTCTGGCATGGTATGGTTACAAACAGCGTCGCCATACAGCCAATCAGCGCGCCAGGCATGCAACTTTGAATTGTGAACAAACGCATGCACCACTGATTGACGTACTCGATTAAAGCGCAATCGCTCAATGATGTTTGACGAGAGCAGGCCCTGCTGCTTGGCGGCCGACTCCAGACGCGTCATCATCCATCGGTCGCCGCGTTTCACGGCAACGTCCAACGCTGAGTCGCCCTGCAGTTTACGGCGTACCGTTGGGCAAACGTACGCTTGCAATCAATCACGTGGCAAACATTCAAACGCAATCATTTCATGCGCTAGACGTAGTAACTGAACAATGAAACGGTTACAGAACAAACAGCCAACAATCAAGTTCGTATCAGCAAGAGCCAATCAGCTCGCAATCTCTTCGTTTTTGAGCGAATGCAGACCACAATTCGTTTCTCGAGTTGAGCGACATATAAACTGCTTGCCCAAGCGACACAAGCCCGTCATTTCGCTGCACCTCATTGTTGCGTGGCGCAACACTGGCGTTCAGTTTGAGCAGCAGCGCGAGCGTCGTGTGATTCGCCTGTTGAGCAGCCCAGTGCAACGCGGTGTTGCCGTAGGTGAGGTCGCTCAGCGAGAGATCGGCGCCCAGGGTGACCAACAGTTTCAGTGGGTCATTCCTGGAAGCCGTGTTTTGCAAATTTCGCTCAATGGATCCACAGCCCAGCCCACAGACGGACTAAGGTCTACTCCAGGTCCAATATTGGCGACACTGAATCACTGCATGGCATGGACACAATACAACGAATCAGTGCGTGCAAAAAACTGCACCAATGAGTATTGATTCTCGGAACGAATGTTCTAGTCAAAATGGATCGCCACGGGACACCAGGTTGCTGCCTGGTTTGAACTGCGTTCGAGTTGCTGTAAGCGGAGGGCCAGTTGCAAACACAACCGTGAACGTGTGCGCAAAGCGAACGCACGTGTGCACTTTGTAAGCGGCCCACATGAGCAACGTCATGCCAGTGGAGTCACGTGCGTCCACGGACAGTCCGCTGGCGACCATGTACGCGACGATGGGCGTGTGGCCGAACTGCACGGCAATGTGCATCGCGGTGAAGCCTGCCACGGCACAAACAAATCAATCGATTAGTCACCTGTAGTTTCGCCAGTGCCAGTTTAGAAAGTAAGATTTTCCATTCGGAAACTGCACCACTGTAGACCAGAGCCAAGCAGCAAACAGCTCCGATCCTACTGTGTCAACTAATACTGTTCGTCAAAGCTCTGCCGTGAGTGTGCGTCAAATCACCTTCAATATCGTGCAACATGGCATCAGCTCACCTTCAATGTCGTGCAACATTGCGTCAGCTCCATGCTGCATCAGCAACACGACCATACGCAGATGGCCCTGTCTTGTGGCCCAGTGCAACGGCGTTGACTGTAGAATGCCACCAATGGCGTTGATCTCGGCACCTTTCGATAAATAGTATCTACAAAAGAGCAAAAAAGAGTTGTGCACATTCAACCATCCTAACGACAGTTTTTCAGCCAACTTTTCGCAATAACAAATGAGCTGGCAGCAGCCTTCTCCAGTATCAAGCTAGCAAATTAGTGTCTAAAATTTTTTTCGACTGTTTGATGACTTATGGTCTGGGTCTCCGCACAACAAGCTGTTCATACGGTCTCATCGGTGCTTCCTGCTTTCCGCGAACTAAATTGGTTGGATGGCTGCAGCTTTCTTCAACCATGGCGTTGCTTTTCTACGGTTGGTTCGGTTGCATTCGATGGTAGCACCACTCAGCACACCACATTCAAACGCAGTGCAGTCACTCAGCCACCAAAAGTGAACGGCACAGTGCCCAAGTGGCACCCCCGCACGCACAATGCGAGCTCCTTGCGATTGTTGATCGCCGCCCAGTGCAGCAGCGTGCAGTCGTCCGCGTCCCGATGCGTCGCGTGCACGTGCCCGGACTCGATCAGCCGCTTGCACCTGTCCACGTGTCCGTACTGTGTCGCCTTCACGATGTCCATGTCGTCGGCGTCCATGGCGCTCGATGACGCCTGCGCACCGCCCACCGTCGCTGCCGTCGACTCGGCGCACTTCTGCGAAGACACTAATCGTGAAATTGAAAAAAAGATGACGCGACACGATAGGAATTTCTGGCAGAAAGCACACGGCATATTGCTAGCACTGAAACAGGCCGTTTTATGAATGCAGAGAATCACACAGCATATTTCGTTTTATAAAAATGCACCATTTTTAAACTCATACTTCAAGAAAGCACCTCAAGAATTTGAGTGTGAAATCACAAAAACCAAAAAAACTGAATAACAGAAAATGCGCCCACGCAACCATTCGATTGTTTGCAATGTCAGCAGAGGAGACTGTGTTCACAGTGGTGGTTGAACCAGCGGCACGCACGGGCACACTGGCAGTGGCGTTTGGCGGGCTGGCAATGTGGTGACGGTCGTGGATGCTCGCTTGCACCGGGGATGCTTTCATGTCACCATCCAGTGATCACGCATTCTCATGGGGCATGCGCACGCGCAACGTACTCGCACTCAACAGAGAACTTTTTTCCATGATTTTTTATTTGAAAAAACAACCAAATCGCCGCCAGTGTATCCCTTGGTTTTCGGGTTCGCTGCCTTTCGGTACAGAGCAACCGAAAGCCACTGAGATAGAGCTCTGTCGGGTGTCTGGTACCCCCAGTCACAGGGTCCAGTTTTACATGAAGGCTTCGTGGTCCAATAGTGTTACATACACCATTGAGCCCCCTGACTGAAATAAAAAACAACCATCATAACTCAGTCAGTCTTTTCAGCTCGTTTTTTTCAGCGCTCTGCTCTTCAACGTGATGTGCGGGAAAACTGAACATTGTTGATTCATGAATTTATCCAGACGGCTGGTGGCGCAGCACTATTGGACTGCTAAGTTTTTCAAAACTGGCCCCAGGACAGAACGGAGCAAGCTGCCCAGTCCCACCTGGGTTTTTTTTGCAGAAAAACGTCGGTTTTTTGCAGAAATTTTGGACCGTTTGCAGAAATTTTTTAGCAGATTTCTGCAAATTGCAGAAACAGATTTGCATACAAACTTTGGTTTTGCAATATTCATTTTGTGCTTAGCGCTTGACTGAAGTTTCACATCAACATGGAAGAAATTTCAAAGTTTTTTTTTTGTCAAAAAACAGCTGTTTCGGCGGTTGCTGTAGCGCAATGATTGGCGTTTTGTTTTGCCTTCGTAAATAAATTCGGAGTATTTCAAATTCGAAAAGTAAAACAGAATCAGATCAAATCGAAAATTATTGTTTGCTGTTAGGCTTTCTGTTTGGAATTAGAATGAAGTGATACATCATCGACACAACAGAAGATGCAAAAATAGGTAAGACATTGGCGGAGGTACGGTGCGCAAGTTTGTCGTCGAGCTGGTCGAGAATCTCAGCAACCTATTCGAAGATGCGCACAGTGTTCTCAAAACTGCCAAAATATTCTACCGTCTGAGATGGATCTGAACAGCTGCTAGCGTACGGAATTGCCGATCTGCCATATCTGCACTTGTTTTATTCATCAATTTTTCCGGGCAAGGGCAGCATCGCTGACGAATGGAAACGATTCAAATGCGAACGAATTCAATTCCCTGGTCCGAGTATAACTGCAGGCAAGCATGCAGTATCTGGGGATGAAAACAAAGAGGCAATACAAAATCAAACCGTACACCTTTGCACCTTTGAGAACTTCGAACCGATCGAAGCCCATCGCTTTGATTGCGAAATTTGAGCAATGAGGGTTCTCATTTGATATGATTGTGTTGTTGTTACGTTGAATGATTTGAAACGAAAGATTGGTGATTTGTTTGGTTTGGCAATCTGGTTTGGTTTTGGTGTTTTTTCTGAATCTTTGAAAAATTCTGCGGTAAAACGATGCAATTGGCAATTGCAACTCTGAGCATCGTTAAGAAATGATGCTCAGAACGAAAAAAATGACATTAAACAAGCACAAAAACCATTTTCGTCATGTTTTTGAAATTTGCAGAAACCAAATTTCATTTGCAGAAATTTTTTACCAAATTTCTGCAAATTGCAGAACCGACTTTTTGAAAAAAAACCTAGGTCCCACCCCCTGTAGTGGACCCAGGCTCATTGGACCTAGGGTAAGCAGCCGTTCATACACGCCTACTAAACCACCGGGTTGGGTACTTTTACAGATGTCACCATCGAGATTGAAACCTGTGGCGAGAGCTACAGATAAAAAAATGATAATAGCAACACTGGCGTGCGATTTCGCTCCAGTGCTGGCTGTCAAGCAACAGCACACAGAAGCACACAAGGCAACCTGTGACATTTTCAGCTTTATTTGTGCAACGTACACGGAACACAACGCGAAAACAATGAAATGCAACATTACCAACTTTTTCAAAAAAAAACAAAGCCACAAAGAACACGAACAGATTGACACGGGTTCCATCAAGAAAATGTGAAAAGTAAATCAAGATTTCATGCGAGGCTGAAAATGAATTTGTTTCGTTCCAGTTACAAAAAATAACGCAATGCTATCGTGCTACCGTTCGGAAGAAAAAAAAACGAATCCAAGAAAAAATCACACGCCAAATTGAAAGAAAGTTCCAAAAACATCGATGTTCAGGAATCAGTATTTTCAGAAAACACGTTATTGTGTTATGATGTCCAAACAAACTGCCAGGTGAAAAATTAAGTTTTGACGACAAACCGTCACAGAGTGTGAACCAACGATAAAGCACCCGTAACTAAAATATCGTGACGTCGAAATGAATTCTTGAACCAAAAAACACCTCAATTTTTGTCGTAGTTTTCCGTTTCGTAAATTTTTTATGCGGGTGCAAAAAAAACAAAAGAATTTCCGGTCCGAACTCCGCAAAACTCAAAATTGGCGATTATAACTTATGAACTGATGAAATCACTAACGCACCTAAAACGAACATGCAAGATAGCGTTGATGTACTATTACGGTATTACAAAAAAGTTTCTCCGCACGAAACAAATCATTTTTGCTCAGTTTCACATTTTCCGGTTAGCAAGAAAAGTTTTTAACCCAATCAGGTCTGAATAAAATAAAAAAACCAGGCAATCCAAAAGCTGAAAACAAACACACACACACAATACACCGACATCAACCATATGAACACAGAGAAACGAGTAACAGACAACAAAAACATTTCTTCTTCATCTGAGATTGATCGGAAAATGTGTTTAAGAGCAAGTGCAGCAACGAGAATGCTTCAGACTCAGTCCGGATCGTTCAGCCTCGGTGGTTTTTCATCCGAGTGCTCGGCGTCAGCAGCCGTTTGCGGCACGTTGGGCGGCTCGAGCTTCTGGCCAACCGCCTCGCACCAGCCGGCTGGCTTGATCTCCGTTGATCTGTTGCGGGAAAATGCAAGGCAAATGAAATTGTGTCAATCAATCAATCGAGCAAAATGTGATAATGGCATCTACAATGGATGATGACACCAAATGAAAAGGTAGCCTATAAGAGTTCACAGATCGCCTGAATACAACCGACTCAAGTGGTTCAAGATGGCAGAGGGGCACATGATACATCACTAATGAGGCGACCCTTCCTCTGCATATGATGTTAGCCAGATCGAAATGCAAAGAACCACGATACAAATTGGTTGATTCTTTGTGACGGTGCAACAACAGAGTGCGCTGTCCTCACACTAGCACTTTGCCCGCAAAGTTCAGCAAGGCACCTCATGTATGACCCAATTTTTGTTCAAACTCCCACATGCACAATTTCAACGCCAAACTCTCACCGATAGTCCTGCCACTGGTCGAGATCGTCGCCCCACCCATCGAAATGTATCTTCAGCAGTCTGCCAAACTTCACGGCCGCGACCGTCGCGACGCAAATCAAGTTCGGCTGGTTCATGTCAACCGCCTCGAGTTTCGAGCCGATCTGCACGAACGAACCGCAGTAAATACAGTCTATTTAATATATGCAACTAGCTGATTGGTTGGTCGTAGCAATTCTCAGTGCTGATTGGTTGGTCAAAAGGATATCTCAACGCTGATTGGTTAGTCATGAGCAGTTCTCAGCGCTGATTGATTGGTCATCACGTCATGTTGCATATATTTTCCACATGGACTGTAATAAAATAGAATGATCCATTTCATAAAAGTGATTCATTGACTGCACCCTTCTTGAAAGATCAAACAATGCGTCAAAATTTGATATCATTTGCTTGTCACATGCAGTTTATTTTCCACGCCCATTAAATCAAAACGCTTTTTCTATTTGTCAAAAGTGTCAGCACGATGTTGCATTTGCTAACCGTGAATCCGACGTGATGTTTCAGTGGCGTCTCAAACAGACTCGACGGCGCCGCGACGCTGTTCGTCTGCTCCAAATAGGCCGCCCATTTGAACTCCTCCGTGCCGCTCTCTGCAAAGGCCTCCACATTCAACAACTCACAAACAAAACACGTTCAGTGCAAATTTCAGTGAACTCCATTGTTCTAAATCTGCGTGCATGTTAGTTGTACTGAGCTAATGACTCAACTAATTGGCGGCCTGACTTCCAGGGAGGGAAGCGCTTGAATATTAGGTGACGAGCCATTCCAAATTATGCGAAATTGGAGTGTGTCGAAATCGATTCGACAGATCTGCCAACCTTTCGGTGGTTCCAGTTTGATCTGTTGACTTTCACAGGAGCCAACGGGAAAGATGTACGGCCACCGTTGGTGGATGGGAAACGTGTTGTCCGCCTCATCCAGGCCGTCGAACGAAACCTGCAGCCAGCCGCCTTTCAGCACCTGAAACGAAGTGGTTTGCGACGGTATCGTACCCAGATTTCAGTAACTACAGTTGAACTGAAAAAACACACACGGACAATTCTGTTTTTTTGCCCTGTTAGGTGTCTTTTTTGACACAGATTTTTTCACACAAAATTCTACGGTGTCTTTGACACCCATTTAGGTGTGAAACCACACTGCGGCAATTTGGGCTTTCTCGCATTTGTACCCCTCATGCTGATTGATTGCATCGACCTTGTTGGACAAATCAGTGAGTCTAACTCGAAAGCAACCAATCAGCGTGTTGCCATGAGTTACAGTTCGACTGTAGGTGTCAGTCAGATTCAGAAAAGAGACACATGAGACAGACGTTAGAAAGATTCCAAGAATGAACTCCAGGGTTTCTATTTATCTGTAAACCTTTCAATAAATAAAAGAAAATGACGACTTTTTTGACAGTGGCCACGTGGAATCCATTCATGTCAAGCGGATCAAGACACTCCAGCTTCATCCCCTCAGTCCACGCGGAAAGCCTGCAAACAGTTTTGGCATTGTTTAGAAATTAAAATTTAAAAAAATGGAAAGTTTTTTTTATCACTTTTCGTCGTTGCTATCATTTTCGCCTGCCGGTTTTCCAGCAATTTGATCGTTGGGAATAAAGTTGTACTCGAACAGTTTAGGAGAGGCCAGCTTTCCTTGGTAGAGATCACCTTGACCGGTGCCCTGAAAAAAGCAGATTTAGCATTAACAAACCTTTCTTGTCGGCCTTTTTCGACAAAAGTTTAAAAAAGTCTTCCAAAACCCAAAAAAGCCTGAGAAAATGCGCAACAATGCAAACCTGTGGATCGGCTTGGTTGATTTCTTCACAGAGCTTTCGATAAGCGGCGTTGGCGTGCAACGGATAGCCAACGCGGCTGGCCCAGCCGACTGGAAAGAGCAAATGGGAACGGCAGTTGAACCACAGCTGAAACAAGCGCAATGTATAAACGGCGACTTTCTATAATTGGACAATTTACAGTCGACCTCAAAGATATAGGCTGCGGCTGATTGGTTGGTGATCACGTGATGTATGCTTTTTGTGAGCTTAGGCATTGCTGTGGAGGTGGAGACTGTCCTGCTCAGAAAGCGTCAACTGACCACCAGAGGTGTGCACGCCAGACAATTCTAGCCTGTCCCGGGTCGGGTGGCTGCGCGACGTCGACCCCTCCCCAATTTTTTTGTCGCAAATTTAGTGTCACACAAACTGACCTCTCAAAAACACGGCTATGTGCTGTGTGCTTGCATGTGTAAATTTTTGATGTATGAGGGTGAAAATTTTTCTGCGTCAAGTCAATTGACACAAAAGGTCGAAAAATTTTGCGTCAGCCCAAATTTTCTGCGTCAGCATGACTACATCGAACAACAAATAATTCGGTGTCCCGAGTAGACAGCCGACTACGAGTGTCCAGACAAACAACAACAAAACTGCTTGAAATTAACACAGTGAAAATTTCTGTTTGTTGTCCAGAGGGGGACTGTCGACACTCAATTGTTGATTTCCAACGTGAAAATAAGATTTCTGAAGATGACAAAAGTTTTTTTTTAATTTTGAAAGCGCTGAAAATGAAAAAAATTTGGAAGTTTGTTCTATATTTCGTTCGGATGGCGACTGTGACTCTCAATTTATATAAAAAATGGTAACTTGCAACGTCTTCGCGAAGCGAAGAAAATTTTCAAAAAATAGGCTTTGAAAACGTATTTTACCTTACGATTTTTGGATGTCATCCAAAGTATTTAGGTGTCTATAACAGCCATTCAGGTGTAAAAAACACAGATGTTTAGCAAAGGAGCGAACAAAAAGCTTTCGTAAAGGCCAAAGGGCTAGTTGGACCAAGTGATTGTTGATACGGTCAAAACAACAAGAATATTGTAACATTGAATCAAACCATTATCAACAAAGCACTGAACAATCTAAAAAACGAACGATGAACTCATGACTATCCATGCAATAGCCATTGTAAAACGAATCATAAGATGGCCATGGCCTGCGCCGGAGGCGCAGAAAAATTTTTGATCTGAGCACAAAATTTCCTAAAAAACAGTCTTTTGAAGTCCTCGAAAATTGAAAGAATCAAAAAAAGCTGACGCAAACAACCGATTTTTTTGCGTCATCCTAAATTATTTTGCGTCATTGGCGCAAGATGTCGCGTCAAAAAACCCTGGTTACCTGTACCACTGGTATTTGCAGAATAAAATGTGCTTACCACCTACATGCGCAGCGCGATTTCAAATACAAATACGTTACAACCTACAAAAGTAACCACAGCAATACACGCACTTTTGATGATCTGCTTCAGTCAGTCAACTAAAATAATCGAATTTAATTTTGAAATAATTTTATTGCATTTGTGAAAATTTTGTCTCTTCCAACCGAGGCGCTGCGCGACGTAGCCCCTCAGGCCCTGCGCGACGCGCGACGCTAGCCTGTCCCGGGACACCCTAGGAACACCCTATGCACATCTCTGCTGACCACCAACCAATCAGCTGATAGCCTATAATTTAAGAGTTCTACTGTAGTTAGTTAGATACTTTATGATCCTAATTCATAAAAGTAAATCAAACAGGTAAGAACAATCGCACATCTTCGGGGGCAGGCTCCTCCTCGGTCGGTTTCTTCTTTGATGCCGGTCCGGCAGTTTGCTGAAAAAAAGTTCAAGGGTTTGCACATTAAACGAGCAAACAGCAAACGTCCCAAACCTCTCACCTTATGACCGTATTTGTTTTTCTCCAGCTCCAATCGCACACGATCTCCTACAATGTCCTTTACGACACCCGGAATCACCTGAATCATAAAAAAACTCATTTTCTTGGCTCTTCCAGTCGTAAACAAACAGTCAATATGATTTTCATTTGGTCCATGCGACTGATTTCCTCGCAGTGTTCTGCATCGCAAATCTTAAAACAATGAATTCCACAATACCACAATAAATTCAGCGCAGCTCAATATCACTTTTCTTTCAAACAAACAAGTGAACGAAAATATCCGCTATCCGCAAAATCGAACAAGTTGCAGAAAGTGCAAACGCAAGCGACCCTGTGCGGATTGAGCCTGTCGATCATCTCGAGCACCGTGTCGCGTTTCAGCCTTGCCGACTGCTCAATGGCCATGCGCACTTTGCTGTGCCAGTCGGCCGGGAGCGTGCGCCCGCCGGTCAGTTTGTTCACCATGTACGTCTTCCAGTCCTTTTGTCGGTCCTGCGAACAAACAAGTGCTCGGTTGCACAGCGCGTCATCAACGAACGACATCGCATCGTTCGCAAACATAGGAGATTTCGGCTGCAGAAGAGGGGTGGCATCGGCTGGAGAGGGATGTGCCCCAAAAATACGACTTTATCAAGCTGCAAATGGTTCTGCAACGTGCAGCAAAGAACAGTCAAACTGCAGCCTGGACGGACACGGACGTTGACGCTTCACTGACGTGACGGCACTCACTTCTATGGCTTTCGGCGGCACCAGCGGTTTGCCCTTGTCCGCGCACCAACCGACCGGATGCAGATCGGAGGATAGCAGCGAAATCCAGAAGTCTTTCGACCCGTCACCTTCGTAGCCGTCGTAGCGTAGCAGTGCTCGGTAGCCTGAGCAAGCTCAACCAGTCAAGTCGCACACCAGCACAGAAAAGACACTTTTCAAAGAGGACAGAAAACTTTTCAGTCTCTATGGCACAACACGGTGCACAAGCAAAACTTAGATTGACCAACCTTTCACTTTCTCAACGTGCGCCACCCAATAGACGCCTATCGGTGTCATTTTCGAATAGTCCGGATTTGGAACTTCGATCTAAAAAGGAATTCAAGACAGGCACAGACTGATTGGGTTTTTTTTCCAGTGCTTAGTGAAAATAAGCAAATCTATCACCTGTAAATTTTTCTTCAAATGTTGAAACACGTCTGCGAGCAATGTTTTGTTGAAGTGTTCCACGGCGACGACGGGCGCATCCGGCTGCGAGTCCAGGTACGTTGCCCAGTCGTACGTGTCCGCCAAGTCCTGCAGGTTAAAGGACACGTTTGGTTTTGATTACACTCGTAACGTTTAAAGTTAACGAGGAACCATTCTGGGTCCGCCAGCACACAAAACAGCAGCATAATTTAAAGAACGTTATGAACTTATGATTAATTTCTCGTGTGATGCGCTTGCGCAAAAGAAATGCTCGCGAGCACGCACAAAAACGCTGCAAAAATCAATCACATCTGAAGTTCACACCACACCCACAACCGACATCTCACAAATCAAACCGCAAATGAGAGAGCTAATTTTTTTATCTAATGAAAGTTTTCAAATATAATTATAAACCAAAGCAGATTCGTTGCTCTTCTAAGACAAGCCAAGCCGAGCCTGCCTGATGCCTCAGATTTTTATGCAAATAAACATATCGGAACAGCTGAGTTTTCGGTGATTTTCGGATTCATCAACAGAAATATCATGAAAAAGCAGTACCTGTGGTTTCGTGGGCATCACAATGGGTCGACACGGAATACTATTGCTGCTGCTCGCGGCGCCGCCGCTCATTTTCTGCTGCTTAGCTGGTGTGGCCATCGCAACGTCCGTTCAGAATAGAAGTAAACGTCGTCTACGTCGTTTTCCCAATTTCCCTCCTTCTGGGATTGTAAAAAAAAACAAAAATCGTCATTTTTGTTCAAAAAAATTAAATTTCAAAGTTGTGCCAAATAAATCAGGAAGTTCGAAGAACTGCATTTGATATGCAAGCGCCTCCCGAATTAATCCCGTATGGCGGAATTTTCCAGATTTTGTTTTGTTGACATGCGACCTCTTCTTGTGTTTTGTTTGACCCCCAAAACGTCACTAATTGTCCCCAGCTGAAGTGAAGACTAACCCCGGGGGGGGGCCCCCCCGGCCCGAAAAATGGGGGTCACGGGATCGCACGGGTAATACCAAATTTTTGCCTTAGAAAAACACAGAAATTCTTGTAAAATACAGAATATTTTGTGCAAACAAGCTGCTTGTTTGGTCAGAAACAACAAAATCTATGCAGGGACAGACACAAACGTCAAGAAAAATGCAAAAATTACGGTATTTTTGGAAAAAATTGAGATGAGATTGACCACCGTGAGGGGGGGTGCGATCCGGGGTGTTCTCGCGGAGGGGGGTGGGGGGAGTCTAGTACCCGTGTCGAGGTAAAGGGGGGGGGGGGGTACACGGGTATCTGCCCGTGCACGGGCAGGATTTTCGGCTGAGGGGGGGTGGACCCCCCCCCCCACCCCCCGCACTTTCGCTACTGAAGACTAACTCAATTCTCAATTCATTTCAACTCAACGCGCTCGAAAGCGGTAACGACCAAAAGCCGGTAACATACCGGCTTGAAATTCGATCAATTCTGAGATGCCGCAGCGACCGACACGACACGAAATAGCAACCAGACAACGTAGCGCTTGCAAACTAAGCAGCTCGGACCCTCATACATAGGGTTCGAAATTTTTTTAAACTTAAAAAAATTCTTTTAAAAAATCGGGATTTTTTAATTAATTTTTTAATTAAGTAAAAACGAATTTTGAGCATCAAAATTGTACTTTCATTTGAAAATGCGTAAAACTACAAAGCTAAACCGGAGCTGGAGCTGATCCCTGATCCCAATGTTTCACCCCTTCAACAAAGCTGTCAATCAAGGCACTTTCACTTTGTTAAAAAGGCTTCACTTAGGATTAGGATTAGGACATTAGGTTTAGGATTAGGAACCTACAACGACTTCATTAGGATTAGGATTGGGCTTAGGATTAGGAACTTACAATGACTTCATTGAAACCGAACTAAACAACAAAACAAACTGTAAACTTGGCTTTGGTTTAGTAATGTAGGCAAAGCTTGAAAATGCTTTTTTTGTGACACTTGTATTATTAAATTTTTTTAATTTTTTTTAATTAAAAAATCGGGATTTTTATTTTTTTAGAACCCTAGACGCTCACAATTCAATTCAGATTGCGAGGCGAATCGTCTCGTCGTAACCTTATCTGCATCGGAAATGGTAAGCCAACAGCCAAGATTTGTATACATACCAGTACCGTGGGCGAGGGGGGGGTGGGGGGTACACCTAGGGTTAAGGGCTTTGAAAAAAAAAAATTTTATATTTTTTTTCGTTTTTTTTTAAATTTGATTTTTTTTTCAAACTTAAAAAAAAATTTGAAAAATTTTTCTTCTACTTTGCTCTGAAAATTCGATTTATGGCATAATTTTTTGAAAGTTCAAACCAAATTTTCTTCCCAACTTCTTTGTGTGCTTAGGTACATGTCATTATTTGGTCATTTTGACCGACGTACTCCATGTTTTTCGATTTGGATGACTTCTAGAGTCAATTTTTAGCGTTGAAATGACTTAACTGAATTGAAATATCGTTTCAGAAATCGTTTTCTTGCAACTTAGAACATGTTTTTTCAGTCGGTAGGCCATGAGATGAACATGATATCTTGTTGATTGGCGTACGTTATAGGTCTACAATGGAGTTGTGCGATATATTGTTAAACAATTGGAGCGGGGATGTTGGTTAATACCACATCACACGACCGTTTTTCAGATACCCGATAACATGGCCACATGTTAAAACTTGCGTGCTGAGCTAAACTAACGTGTTAAACTTGCGTCTGTCAGTTGCCCGCAACGTGATCGCGAAATCATGGTACGTGTTTTCGATACGATGATTTGAAGAGTGGGCTCTCGCCATGTGGCAGATAGCATAGCTGGTTGAACCTGAAAGTAAGTGTCTTGGGGGGGGGGGCGACCGGGTCGACAGGGGTTGCCGACTTAGCTACAGCAAACAGGAATTTTTGAACACAGTCAAATTTTGGTAATTTTCTAAAGAGGAACAACTAAGAACGGTTCAATATTCAAGTACACGTCGAAAATTGTCCTGTTTTACTGTTGAAAATGCAACTTTCCCTCTATGAAATGGACATAATTTCAATAAAACACGATTTTCGCTCTTATAGTTTTCCGGATCGTTCTGAAAATAGCCTAGATGAACTCAGCTCGACGAGACGCTTCGAACAAACCTAACTTGTAAAAAAAAATTTTTTTTTTAATTTTTTTTTTAATTTAAAAAAAAATCCGGATTTTTTTCCCCTAACCCTAGGTACACCCCCCAGAGCACCAGAGACCGTCGGGTGGGGGGGGCACCGTGCCACCCCCCCTAAAACCGGGCACCCCCCCCCCCATCGGACTCCCCCCTCGAAAATTTGCCCGACACCCCCCCACACCCCCCATGAAATTTTGTCTGGCGGAGACCAGGGGTCTATATTGGGGGGGGGGGAAGTGGGGGGTGGGGGGGTAACCCCCCTCCCAACCAAGTCCAAACCCCCCCCCCCACCCGGGCAAACCCCCCCCCCCCAAATTTTGGTCAAAATACCCCCCCCCCCCCCCTCTCGAATTTGGGGGGGCCAGAGCCAGACCCCCCCCTCCCAGATTTCGACCTTCCAAACCCCCCCCCCCCTACCAAATCCTGACCGTCTGACCACCACCCCCTTTGAGTTTGACTTTCGATGGAGACATTTTCTCTTGTATATCTCTATATTTCTCTCATTTGTAGGTATCTATATTATATGCATGTTTGTATCTCAATATATATTGTATGTTTTTTTGTATACGTTCCACTTTGTTATACATTTACCACTTTGTACGTCAATGTTTTCAATACTGTACTTCAATATCAAGTCTCACCCGTGCAGCGTGTCTCGTTCGTGTAGCTTTCAGATGTCCCGACCCGAACGAAAATCAAAGCAAAATGTATGACTAGAGACTTGAGAGAGGCCTTGACTGGATGCTGTGGTTTCTAGCACTTTTATTCAACAACTTTTGGTCTGACCCCCCCCCCCCTAGAATTTTCGGTCTCGCTCGGGAACCCACCCCCCCCCCCAACCAAATCGACCCCTACTAGCCATTTTTTGCCCAGACAATGTCATCGTCAAGAAAAAATTTTGGTCCGACCCCCCCCCCCTAGAATTTTCGGTCTCGCTCGGACCCCCCCCCCCTAGAATTTTCGGTCTCACTCGGGAGCCCCCCCCCCCAACCAAGTCGACCCCCCCCCCACCCGGGACGACCCCCCCCCCCAAATTTGGGCGGACCCCCCCTCGGATTCGCCAAAAATCGGGCTCGACCCCTGGCGGAGACCCCCCCCCCCCAAAATTTTCCGTACACCCTAAAAATTTTTTTGAAAATCATGATTTTTTGTCTATAAAGTCCATAATATAAGCTGAATATATGATAACTTGACCATCTTCATTGTAATTTCAACGATTTTGCAGCAAAATTTAGCGTTTTTCCTTTAAAATTTAAGCGAAAAATTATCATGGGGGGGGGGGTGGGGGGGGGGACCCCCCACAGAAAATTTTGAAAAAATGCACCCCCCCCCCATGGGACCCCCATGGGGGGGGGTCCCACGTTACCATAGGTTGGACCCCCCCCTCACTTTTTGGTCGGCACCCCCCCCCCCACGGCACCATCCCCCCCCCCCTTCGAAAATTTTTTTGGGCCCACGGTACTGATACATACTTAAAAGTGATTTTTTTTGATTTCTGATCAGAGGTTGCTTGCAATGAGTCGTTGTAGGTTCCTGATCCTAAACCTAATCTAATCCTAAGCCAAGCCTTTTTGATAAGGTGAAAATGATCAATTTAGTTTTTGCATTTTTTTCTTTCCTGTGTTAAAGGGCAGGGGCCACCGCCACTGCACATGCACCTGTTTTTTAATAATGATGCATTACGACAGCGAAGCTTTATTGGGAAAAAAGGAAATCCCGATTTTTTAAATAATTTTTTTATTAATTAATTTAAAAAAATTTCAAAATGCCGGAGAAAAATCCGATGGTCGACAAAAATAGGTGCATTGGAATTGCGCTGACACGCTGAGTTCGAATATACCGTATTACCTCTAATAAACCCCCATGGGGGTTTATTTCTTCAGCGACTTCTGGGCGTGGGGGTTTATTTTTGGGGGGGGCTTTATTTTTTTGGGGGGGGGGGGTTTATTTCGAAACCATTTTTAGGAGTGGGCAAAATGGCAAAAATACCTTCCATGGCAGGAAGGAAGTCGCAGAAACTTCTACTCTACATAGAAATTTCCTTTTACAACAGCCTTTTGTAATGAAATTACCATTAACTCATCCATTTGGGGCCTTTGGTAGCACAATTTCATCATTTTCACTGCAACCAGCCACTGAATTCGCTGGGTATGTGTTTCAAACAGGTTTCAATAATCCCCCATGGGGGATTATTTTTGGGGGGGGGATTATTTGGAAACTTGTCGAGGGGGTGGGGGTTTATTTTTGGGGGGGTTTAATTTTGGGGGGGGTTTAATAGAGGTAATACGGTAGCACTTTCAGAATGAAATAAAGCTGTTTTTACCCTTAAAATTGACAACAACTTTTGTGAAAATTAGCCTCCGACGTCAATTTGTATAGTCGTCCTGGATAACCTTTTGCAGCATGTGGATCCAAACCAAACAGGTCGTGGTTCTCGTTCCAAATGAATTTTCTGTGTTCCACAGTGCTTTCTTGAATAGTTCAGATAGAAAACGCACCGGTTCACGTTGTTGTTGATCGACAACGGCGTGCTCTTCGAGACGACAAATCGGCAACAGCCAAGAGTTGACAAGCAGTTTTCTTCACATTTGAAAGGTAAAAACAAGGTAATTTCCTGCTTCTTAGTTCATTAACGAGCTCATGAAACTAACTGCAGAGCAGAAGTTTCTATCGGTATTTGGACTTTGCTCGTCGATTTTTGACCTGAAATTGTCAAAAAACCTGCCAAAAACACAGTCCACACAAAACTCTGGGCAAAAAAGCATAATGTCACTTTTGTGGAAAGTGTCTCAAACGCATTTTCAGATGAAAGTACAATTTTGATTGCCAAAACTCGTTTTTTAATTAATAAAAAGTTAATCAAAAAATCCTGATGAAAAAAAGATTTTTTAAAGCTAAAAATTCGAACCCTAGTGCGGATCCCAAAGGTAAACACACCTTCTAAAAATTTTTGGTGTTGTTGGAGGCTTCCCAAAAATAAAAATTGCGTAAATAAAGTCCAATGTAACAATGCAATTATGCAACAATATGCATTAATTTTAATGAAGAAACGTATCTATAAAAACCATAGAAGTGAGCGGAGAAGAAACCCACTTATTTTCACACGTTCCGATACAACTGTGATACAACTAACTACACTGGTTCGGTCATCCATATACTCCCCGACTGATTTATTTTGACTCAATTATCCAAAGTAATCATCATGACCACCCCAACCATCGAGCCTGTTTCAAAACGTGCTGCAAAGTCACCGAGTAGTCCAGTGGCCGGACAATCGCCATCATCACCACCACATTATAAACCTCCAGAAAATCGAGTGAACGCGTACAAGGCTCGAGCTGCTTCGCATAAGTCTCTACAGGTTAGTTTCACGTTAATAAATCTACAGTGTCCTGTCCGTCCCGTGCCAGGTTATTTTTTCATGCGTTTATTTTTATGCCCGAACGGCTGTCCTGTCCAAAAATTTTTTTTTTCTGTATGAAATAAAGATTTTTCCTAAAATAAAAAGGAAAATATGGAAAGTGACAGGACATGAAAGGGACATAAAAAGAGACAGGACACGGGACATATTTTTTCAGCGTTTGTTATCAACAGTTGTCACCAAAGCAACGTGAACGACGTATTCATTGGTAACTTTCAGGTCAACGACGACGAGCTACACGAGCAATTTCACGAACAATTCGAGCAACTCAGTCGACATCGCGACCTCGTCGACGGTATCATTCTCGCTGCCGAGACTATCATGCAGGTCATCATGTTAATGTTGAATCTCTGAATGCTGCATTAAAACACAACCACAGGAGAAACAGTTATTTTAGGCCGGTTCATGTTTCTGTTTCATGCGGCTAAATTTCGATTTTTGGCCACATGTTGTCGTAACATGTAATTATAGAAATCGATATGTTGTCGCAACGTGAAACGAAAACATGGCCAATTAAACATGGCAGGTTTTGTCAGGGTGCAAGGAGCGTGCGAATTTCAAACGATAGAAAAACACGTTCAGAAACCTAATTGTGTGTGAAATTAAACTTTTTCTTAATTAGTCCATTGCACATACGTTTGGCAAGTATCTTGGCATTTTTGAGAATAGCAACTCCTTGTCTGGGACTGATATCTTTTTGTGCAAAGTAATGTTCTGGCCGAGTAATGTTGAATGGATCTGTGGAAAAGCCGCACAGCTAAAAACTGAACGCGTTGTTTTGAGCCAGAACGTAGTCCGAACATCAATTTTTAAAATAATTTCACTCGTGAAATCAAATGCTGATTGGTTTCTATGATTTGCTGATTAGCTTAGGTTTTCATTTTCTTTCACAAAACTGTCGTCAGATTACGTTCAGATTTGTTGACCTCAAATTACCGCGCAACCATGAAACATTTTCTCTACCTGTGCAGGCAAATGCACATTATGACACGTTTAATAAGAAAGATAATGCTAGCCTTAATTGAGAAGACAAAGACTGTCTTATTTACTCGGCCATACTGTAAATACTGATTGAGAAGACAAAGCTTGTAAATTTACTTCTTCACTTTTTTAAACATGTCGCATTGCTACTCTTGCGGACATGCTTCGAAAAATACAACAACACTTTTTTGCAGCCCGATTCGCGAAGTCGTGAAAGGAAAGACTTGACGTACGAAACGACACAATATGATGAGCTTAGCGTAGCAATGCGCGCCGCTCACGAAAAAGTGAAAAAATAAACACTTTTGAAGTAAAATTAGCGATGACCACAAAACGCACACTTATGGTTTTTATTTGCAGACCATGGTTGATCCGGTGGACTGTGTCAAAGATTTAAAAGCAGCTGAAAACTGTTACGAGCAACTGATTGTGGCGTTCAAAACGTTCCAGCAAAACCTCAAAAGGAATATGATTCCCCTCTTATCATATGGAGAGTTATATTGCAGAGAAGTGAGCTTTAAATAAAACAAAAGTCCAAATGGCGTAAAACCTAAAATACGCTTTCAACGTATCAAGGTTGCGAATGTCAAAGAAAAGCTCGAGCTGCTGGCGCGTGAGAAGAGAGAGGCCGAGAAACGATTGAAGAAAAATGAGAAGCGACAAGATGTTTTGGAGCGGCGTAAAGAGGAGGCAGAAAAAGTCACAACCGAATTCAATGATAATACGACCAAGCTGAAAGGGGTTTGTTCCGTATAAGCACCTTTTTCACCGATGCGTACGTAGCACGAACATTGATAAAACGCACAAAACGTGTTCAGCTGTTCGATCAATTCCCGAAAAAAGAAACGGCGACATTTGGAAGGGTTGTGTATGATGATGCGAACGCAGAACAAGTGGCATACGAGCGCGAAACAAATACTCACTAATGCAATCGACCGTATCGTTATAAAAAGTGATCAAGTCACAAACTGAAAATTTATGAAGTACCAGCTCCCTGAAACGCATGTTTACGTAGTTTTGTTACACAGTTGCCTTATTCATTCTGTATATTGTTTCACCTATTCATCGAAACAAATTTCTCACATCTGTGCTTTTGTATAACGTTTCATGCTTACATCACGAGACAATCAAGATAAAAGCAACCGGACCTTTGTGTGAGTATTTTTATCTTTGGTATTTTTTCAACTTTCTTTTGATTTGAAAACACATTTTTTCAGTTTCATTTCTTTCAATGTGTCTTGGCTTGTGCATGCTTGCCAGGTGCTTTTGTTAAAAGGCTATGTTACGGCTATGGCTAGGCCATCCGTATTGGGATCGACTCGGGCAGGTCGACGCTCAAACCCAACCGAACCAAGTCAACCGCGACACAGCCCTAAAAATTGGATGGGATCCCCTTTCCCAATTTTTGACCCAGCATGGCCAACCAACTTGACGAGTGAACGAACACCACAAATGAAAATATTTTATAAACAACGAACAAAATGAAAGAGCTCTCATTTTGAGTTTCTAAAGTTGCTACTTACCACGTACGACGAAGCCTTTCAGCTTTTGTCATCATCCACCTTGTCTGCAAAAAGGTAAGAGTGATGATTTGATATGTAAGTTCTAATTTATCATGATTATGACAAAACTTATGTTTAACGCCTCTCGTCCTGGCATTTTAGCATCTTTTCTGTTGCATCATCCACTCCAAAAAGCGAGCATGTTTTGCTATAACTTGTTAGCCTTTGACTTGCACGACCTCAGTGTATGTGTTTTCCACTTCCTGTGCCACCCTTCAATTAAAAAGGTGCAAGCTTTTCAGTTTTTCAAGAATCTCGACATGTACCACCACCGGTGTCAGCAGACACTGCTGTTGATCAAACTGGCACAGACGCCAGTGGCCGTCCGTTTGTGTCACCACAAAGCGACTGCCAAGCTGTTCACATCCGTCCGAAAATATCCGTCACATCTGCGAGTGAAAGATCCGTTCGCCGTGTTGAAGCCGGAGGCTCGCGGCGTCAAGGGCCATTTGGAGGCGTACTTGCTTGATGCGACACGCGACACGCGCGAGCCAGACGGTTGGGCACCCGGTTAGTGGACATTTGTTGATCGCATCCAAACCCTCGTGCGGTAAATCATTGGCAAGTTGAAACTCATTTCTGGAAATTAGCTAGAAACAGCTTGAATAAAATATGCATTACAATATCTTCAACGACACAAGCATCAGTGGTGCAGTAAAAAAAACCGGTTGTCAGGTTACCACTCGCAAACGTTGGTGCGTTTCTTGAAGAACGCGGCACAACGCAACTGGGAGTTGATTCCACTGGCAGCGTCGTTAGTGTTCGTGATTGTCATCATGGGCTTCTCGGCAGTCTGGGCCGCCAGCAAGCGTGAGGTTTGATTACAAAACAAATGCTGACGCTCAACGCAGTCCGACAATATTCTTAATCCCCCCCCCTCAGATTTGGGTTGTTATGGTTTAGTTTGCAGTTGTATTTTTTCCAGATCATCATCAACCGTTTCCGCGATTTGCCGTGCACCGATTGGGAGATGGAACGTGAGTACTACAATCGCTGGCCGATGCACCTTGATTTTCACCAGAAAGGTCTGCGTGTTCGCGAAATGGAGATTTTGAATGTGAGTGAAGAACAGGACAAGATTTTTTCTATGTACATGACAGGACCATCTTTTCCTACTCTATGTATTTTCAGGATGAATTGGTTGAAGCCGCCAAGGAACGTGGAACGCGTCAGACGCCAGCGCTTTAGTCAAAGTTAACCGCGATTATTTTGTCAAGTCATGAAATTTTAGTGCTTAATGATTATGTGCTGTATTTTTGCAAGTCTGCCTGCTGCTGTGGAGGTTGTTTTTCAGTGCAAGTGTACCGTAATGCATCATTATTAAAACAGGTGCATGTGCAGTGGCGGTGGCCCCTGCCCTTTAACACAGGAAAGAAAAAATGCAAAAACTAAATTGATCATTTTCACCTTATCAAAAAGGCTTGGCTTAGGATTAGGATTAGGTTTAGGATTAGGAACCTACAACGACTCATTGCAAGCAACCTCTGATCAGAAATCAAAAAAATCACTTTTAAGTATGTATAAGTGTACAGTCGAACTCAATAAAATGTCGAATCAGCTGATTGGTCGGCCGAGGGGAGGCTGCTCACACTCCGCGCCCTTCTTTTTTCGTGGATCTGTATTCTATTGAAACGTGTTTCTTTTGAATGAGTGTAAATTTCCAGCACCCTTTTCACGCTAAAAATAAATTGAAAATGTTAGAGACTGCAAAATTCAGAATTTTTTCAAATCAACAGCTCAAAATGTATTTTTTGTTTGATGACGACGACGACGTCGTCGCTTAATTTTTGCGTGTGAACTGAGAGACAAAAGCCTGAAAGGAGTGCGCTATGCATGGTTTGCTGCGTGCACCAAGTAAATGAACACAGCAGCTTACCAAAAACAACTTGAAAACGGTGAATAAAATGAAAGATGAAAGCAAAGTCGTCGTAGTGTCGTCGTCGTCCGCGAAGTCGGAGAACGCATTTTTTAATTGCGGACGCATGTCGATCGGTTAGCTACGAATGAAACCCCCTTTAGCTGGCTACACAGCGCGCGCAATCGTTTCAGGCTTTTGTCTTTCAGTTCACACGCAAAAATTAAGCGACGACGTTGTCGTCGTCGTCGTCAATAAAAAATGCATTTTGAGCTGTTGAATAAAAAATCTGAATTTCGCAGTTCTCCACCTTTGTGTTTATTTTTAGCATGAAACGGGTGCTGGAAATTTACACTCATTCAAAAGAAACACTTTTCAATAGAAGCCAGATCCACGAAAAAAAGGGTGCGGAGTGTGAGCAGCCTCCCCTTGGCCAACCAATCAGCTGATTCGACATTTTATTGAGTTCGACTGTAGTTTGATGAAATGATTTGCTTTGTACAAAGATGGTAACCTAATAAACGAACTTTTTTGTCTAACAAACAATTTTTAGAAAACAAAATAAAATTATTTCACTGTTTTAAAATTATTATTATATAAGTATTAGGTATATAAGATCTAATATACAGTATATTATCACGAGCTTTAATTACTGTTAACCCGTCATTGAAATTTGGAGGTGAGTCGAGGTGCTTTTTGATAATGAGATGAAGCCCTTTAACCAGCAGATTTTTTCACATACATGCAATTACCTAGCATATAGTATCATAGTATCAGATCAGTTATGTTACATGCATTCTCTACCGTATTTATTGTTGATTTTCGTTTAAGGTTGAATAAATCAAGAATAGTGAATTGATAATAATTAACTAAAGTGAATAAATTTAGTAACTTATAGATGGCAAAACACTGTTCAAAGTTGGATTCGCGTATATTTTGTGTTTAACCAATCCATTTCAGCAGGAATCCAACGATCAAAACGCTTGCTGCTGCTATCACTAATACAACGCCAATGACAACAACCGTCACTATGCATTTACTATTCCAAATGAACCTCGTTTTCTTCTTGCGCTATAAAAATAACACATATAAGTTAGACAAGCGTCCAAACGATACCAAAGTCAAGAAATTTACCGAATGGGTTTGCCGAACCAAAGATCCCTCACTCATTGCTGATTTCCGTGGGGGCAACGTTTGCCCACCAACTTTGGTCTTGTGTGACATCTGATATTTACCACGGCACTCCTCATCATCTTCTCTGCTGTTTTTGGCCGGCCGCTAGAATTAAAAAATACATAGGTATCTTCGAAAATCGGTAATAGAGAAAAATGATGGCGCTTTCTTACCGCGGTCGATTTTGGCACATAAACTTTGTCTGGATTAACACCATCCTTTTGTCGTGGACAGCCGGCAGCACTCAAATTCATGTATTCCTCCTGATGCTCATCCTCCTGATCCTTCTCATCCTCGTGCCGGTCAAGGTTTTCGTATTCTTGGTCTTCTGCAAGTGTTGGTTGTTTCAAAATACACACCGGTACTTATAGATAGTTCTACTAAAAATTGGTGCTCTTTGAAGATGTAGCTGCTGCTGTGTTACTATCGTCCACGGCAAATGGCTTTAGTACTTGTTGAAAGACTGGACAACTTGAATAAACAACCTCTCGAGTGCGAATGTTTCTTTGATGGCGGCGTCGCTGTCCTTTTCTTTACTTCTTTTGTGTCTTTTGTTTTTTTCCGTATCTTCAACTCGGGCAGCAATCTTTGTGAATCATCGTGAGGAACTGCTGGCTCAGCGTCTGTTGTCCGGCGTGAGCTTGCCGTGCCGCTTGTCTTTTTTGTCGATTCTAACGATGGTCGTTTTGACTTGGTGATCAGAGAACCCTGTTGACTATTAGCGGCCGGTTCAGGTTGTTTATTGTCGCTCAAATCTACATCAAGTATTGCAGTTTTTGTGATGGACGTCATGATGATGAAATGAGTATCAGACGTTGGGTCAGTATGAGGTGTTTATGAAAAAAGAAAACTAACCACAACCGGCTGCTCAACAACTGATATATAGTGCTGTGTTAGCGAAGGTTATGGAGAGAAGGGAAAGGGGTGGAGGGGGAGAGAGGGGAAATTTTCGGGTTGTACGTCACGCACCCCACC
>JASANC010000790.1:0-15997 GCA_030248135.1 Theristus sp. LFF4_11 | reverse complement strand
TCTTGGTCAGTTTTTGTAGTTTGTACTCTATTATGCAGCAGACAATGATTATAACAAGTCACAGTCCGGACAAATCTTTTTGATTGAACGCGACGTCGGATGACGTGACATGCCGGATTGCTCTTTCCCGCTGCATAAACGAGGTTTGATGTGGCGTGACGTGCCCTGCCGGATATAAATAGAAACACGCTCTAGTTTTGGACTGCAATAGTTCACAGCGCGTCTTAGTTGTTTTTTCAGTGCGTTTTACCAGTCGAGGGCTCTTAATTGTAGTTTATGGTCTCAATGTTCGCGGGCCGCAAACTCACACAAGCACACAAAATATAATCAGAGTTGTACGTTGCCAGCTTGTGTGAAGTGTAGCGCTCCGCGATGAGCGTTCGTTTTTGCTGGCCTTCTCCACGACTTTGTAAAGCCCATTGGCTTCACATTAGCACCAGCCAAGACAGCTGCGAGTATCTTAGCACAAAACGCAATGAGTTTCAGCTACGCAACAGCCAGGCGCAGACGTACCCTGGCGCTGATATGTCCAATCGGTCATCTTCAACGACACCCTTGTGCCAGCGCACCAGTACACGACGAACAGCGCGAACTGCCCGGTGATGGTGGCGACGGACGCGAACAACAGCGTGCTCCTGTACTCCGACGGCAAGTGCACCGCACGGAATATCTTTTTTATTTTAGTTCCGCGTCTCAATGCGCGCATAGATGGGTGTTGTGTCTTATGCACGACACGGAATTCAAAATTGGCAAACGGATCCGAGTCCCCTAAATAAGGCAGGGTCACTTAGGCTATTCTGAATTACCACATACAGATTGAAACTTCGTTTGGTTTTACGTTCACAACCGCATTATGGAGTCGAGGGGTCTTAAAGAGAAGATAATAAACAACAATTAAACGACACTTCGTAGCGCAATTGATTTTCGCTGTGAATCAAAGTTATCTCTACAGTATAAGACATGATTCAGCCATAGATTTTGTTTTATTTGTTGTTGTTCTGTTAAAAGGTTTATCGCACTACAATTAAAAAAACTTTATAACCATTTTGAAAAAAATTCTTACCTATTGTAGTGTTGCCAACATTATACCACGTCAAGTTCGAAGGAGTACTGTACAACGTAACACCACAGGGCTTCAACACCACCTTGGTACTGCCGCCTACCCGGGTAGGTCTGCATTCTACGCTTACATAAATAAAAATACAGAGTGGCCTAAAGTCATTAGATTCCAGTTTGATTTTTTCCCTATCAATGATTAACTGGTTGTGATCAAAATTGGTACACGTAAACTAGAATCTTGGGAAAGCTGAACACAGCTGTGTTTGTTCTCAAAAAATCAAAAGAGCAAATATAATTCTCAGTCGCTGAAGAAGACGCTGTCGATGTTCGTGTCGACCACACCGGCCTCGTTCGAGCACAACATCAGCTTGATCGCGGCACCCCTGTACCCTGCGGCACCACTCATCGAACCGCAATGGGCGTTGCCGGGTACCAAGGTCACGGTCACCATCGTCGACATGCTTGGCGACATGCCTGGTATTTGATGATTTGCATTTTAATTACTTTCAGCAACTTTACCAATTAGTGTCAGCCATGTTGTTTTTCGACCACCTTCAGAGCACGGAGGGTGTGCTCCCGACCATGGCACACTGCATATTTTTTGGTGGTGGTGTTACGTTCGTTTGATAGTATCGGTCCGATGAAGACCACCAGATTTGTGCACTGAAAACCATTTCCTTTCACCGGTAGCCAAACAAGATATGGAGCGTCAGTTTGAAAATGTTTAGACGTGATTTTCAGTCTTTGCATAAAGTCAGAAACAAAACAAACAAAACACAAAAAAGGTATTTTTCAGAATGTCTGCCGGTCTCGTGGAGTCTTGACTTTGACGAGCGTCTGTATAACGACCAGAAAGGGCGATCGATGACGCTGAAGTTCCTGGAGTCTGGCGCGTTCACCGCTGACTACGATTACTTCACACCGTTCTCGAACGTGAACCTGCGTGCGCTGCCGGTAAGCACGAACGGCACACACACACACACTGGGAGGGAAGCGATTGTCAACAAAACACACACAATCCAGACAAACACCAGTCCATTGCAGTTCTACGTCGCAAAAGTGCCATCGGACGTCGAGGCGAACACAAGCAGTGTCACCTTGCCAAACGGCACCCAGTTGACGATGGCTCACCAATCGACCGCCAGTATCGACGGCGTCTGTGGACTGGTCGTGCCGCGAGATGCGAACGTCACGATGCAGTTTCGCACTTTGCTCAACAGTATGACTTATTATAGTCGCTCTTTTTTACATAAAGTTCTACTGAAATGAACGTTGCTGCCAATGCCTTGCACAGTATAACAGGGGTGTGGTCGCTTTTAGTAGCATGACAGCGTTCGTGTGTCGTGCGTTCAGCAGCAAACGCGCCGATTCTTTTAATCTGTGGTCAGTGTGCAGTCTAACTCTAAATTAGTGGCTATCAGCTGATTGGTTGGTGATCACGTGACGCACACTTTTCTGTACAGGCACTTGTATAATGTTTTTCTATAGCCTCATGCCTACAACCGCCAACGCGTGCTGAGAGTATGCAGTGTGACTGCGTATAACAGGGTGCGTGCGTGCAGACTCTAAGCTACCTCGCTTCTGATTGGTAGTTATGGCTGCGTTGAATTGGCTGGTGTTTATTCTTGACGCAAACTGGTTAATCCCGCAGTCACATGACTCAGCCGTGCCCGCAGTGTATTCGGTGTCCGTATTCGCAGTGTTGATTATTATGTTCAAGCCGCTGACCAGTTTCTTCTGTATTCTACGTTACCGTCCGTTTTCTTGTGTCGGGCGTGTTGATGCGAATATTCTCATTTTTCCCGCAGAAAACATCAGCAAGGCATCGGATGTCTCGAGCTACGCGTCGTTTGTGTCGCCCTCGAGCGCGGACGTCCGCTTTGTCGTCGACGACTCGCGGACGCACAGCAGCGCAGCGTCGGCCGCCGCGTTCTGTCGTACGGCTGGCGCTGGCAGACGCGCTCGCGCACTTCGACGACGCCGCCGAGATGAACGGCTTTCTCAGTGAGTGTTCGGAATTATCGATTCATTCGAAGGGAGGGTACAATTCCAGCCCGCTAATTCCGACCTGAAGAGTTCCGGCCCGCTCATTCCGGCCGAAGAATTCCGTCCCGAAGAATCCCGGTCCAAAGAATTCCGGCCTGAGATAATTCCAGCCCGAAGGTTTCCCCGGCCCGGAGGATTCCGGCCCGGAGAATTCAGGCCCGATGAATTTTCGCCAACAATATTAATCACATTCCAGGTTTTAAACTTCGTTTGAAGATCAAGAGTGCTCATAAAATTTTTAGCAGAAAAGCACTATTTAGAATTTTTCTGAATGTGTTTTCGTTCAATTGTATTTTGAAAAAAACGGCTTGTTTTCTGAAAACGATCAAAGAACTCAAAAACAAGTCTGCGTTCTCACAGCGTGGCTGGCAGCGACGTACACGGCGTCTGGCAGTGTCTGGACTGGCTACACCGATTTGGGCGCCGATGGCACCTGGCTGACCGAGCACGCCGAAGCAGCCGCCTACCTGCCGTGGGACACCGGTGCGCGTTCTTGGTTTTCTATGTGGCAAAAATAGAAAAAAAATGTTTATTTCGGCTCATTGTGATAATATCTCGCATATCTCTTTGGAAAATGTCGTCTGCGCTGCTGTGCACTGTGCAAAGTGTGCTTTGAACAGCATTCAGCGTGGCATGCCGAACGTGTCAAACGACCAAGCATTTTTTCACCCTGACTAATTAAGAAATGCGCGCAGAACGCTGAGAATTAGGGAATTAGGGCGCCCTCCGAAATCCTTGCCATCAATTCTCGACGCCACGAGGGATTGACTGCCAAGCGTTGTACATTGATCATCAGATTTACCATTAAAATGAAGAAAAAACAAGACATCAGATTTTTTTCAGGAGAACCAAACGGCGGATTGAGTGCGGGTTGCGCGGAGCTGATTACGGCGACGGCCAAGCTGCAAGATGTTTCGTGTACGGATGTAAGTGTGGTGCAGAATATGTAGAGTTAATTTTTCGTGTTGTTCGCGGAACTCTCTCAGTCACCGCACAAGCGGTTCGTAATGACGAAACAAAAAATCGTCCGTCCTTGAATTCAACTGCATTTCAAAGTTCATCAAAAAGTTATGATTGGTCTGTTTTTTTGATCGAATGCCGGATGAGAACAGCAGGTCGCTTTGCAGACGAGCGCACGCATCGCCGCTTGTCGTGTGTCACATTGCGCCTCCAATCCGTGCCAGAACGGCGGCACGTGCACGCTCACTGGCTGTCTGACGTACCAGTGCGAATGCTACCACGAATACACCGGCGACCGTTGTCAAGGTTACTTAATATGCTTCTGTAATTAATTAGACTAGCAAATTGACCCGTGCCTACGGCACGGTTAGCTGATAACTACAATTATTATTTTTGAGTGGATTTTTGCTTTTTGACCTATGCCCACGATCCGGACTAAAAATGCATTGCATTTTGATTTTGAGCTGCTTCAACCAACTGTTGTTGATTTACCACAGAAATGAACGTTCATTTTTTAAGCAGTCGTATCCGTCGATGCTTCTACTTTTTGAAAATCATAGCATTTCAGTTTTTTTAAAAACAGTGTTTTTTGTCAAGTATGTGATTTTGCTGATTTTATTGCTGTCGATTCAATCGTAACCTGATTTAGTCACCGTATCACTTATTACTGTGTGGTTTGGTTAATGCTGTTTCAGCGTCATTCAGAGCCACAGATACTACCGTATTACCCCCATTAACCCCTCCCCCCACCATTAATCCCCCCCCCCACCAATAAACCCCCACCCCCGACCAGTTTCCGAATAATCCCCCCCACAAATAATCCCCCATGGGGGTTAATTGGAAACCTGTTTGAAACACATACTCAGCGAATTCAGTGGCTGAATGCAGTGACATTGGTGAAATTGTGCTACCAAAGGCCCCAAAGGGATGAGTTAATGGTAATTTCATCACAAAAGGCTGTTACAAAAGGAAATCTCTGTGAAAAGTAGAAGTTTCTGCGACTTTCTTGCCTGCCATGCAAGGTATTTTTGCCATTTTTCAACAAACCCCCACCGCTAAAATTTTTTGTAAATAAACCCCCCCCCCCCCACCAATAATCCCCCCCCCACCAAAAAAACCCAACCCCGAAAAGTCGCTGTCGTATTTATACCCCATGGGGGGTTATTGGGGGGTATACGGTATTTCTCAACTTGCCAATAATTTTTAAGAACCGCTGTTTTTTTAATTCAGCGTAATATTCTTTGATCTGCAAGTAACAGTAGCAACACAATCATAACTGCATTGCCATTCAAAATATGAAAAATAATCTTTTTTAATCACGAACAAACAACTGCCATTTAAAGTATCAAAAAAAAATCTTCTTTGATCAGCGACAATTAACAGCCTCAAAAT
This sequence comes from Theristus sp. LFF4_11, assembly GCA_030248135.1. Lineage (NCBI taxonomy): Eukaryota > Metazoa > Nematoda > Chromadorea > Monhysterida > Xyalidae > Theristus > Theristus sp. LFF4_11. The sequence continues at coordinate 10,540 of JASANC010000790.1, read as the reverse complement.
ATCAAAAATCAATCTTGTTTCGTTTTTATCTCAAATCGTTCAACTACCCCCAGCAATTTTGTGTTTGCACCAAACATATAGTTTAATATTTTTTAAAACAAATTAAACCACGTGAAAGAGCGTTCAAAACTACGTATATATGGCACAGATCACATTGGTTAAAACGTTTTTTAGACAAACTTGATAAAGCAATAAAAGCTTATACTAGCAAAAAAAATTTCTCAACCAACCTTGCAACGGAAAAAAACCTCAAAAGAGGAAACGGTTTGCATCTCGTTAAAACGTTTTCTAGACCAATTTTTTATCGCGAAAAAGATAGCGGAGAGACTTTTTGGGTCGGGCTAAGTGCCGACGCAATACAGTCAAAAAGTGAAATTTTTGAAATTTATTTTTTAGGTTTTTTGCTTATACCAAAATAAAAGTTCATGTTTTTTGAAAAACTAAATGCAGCACATGAAAGCCCTTGCAAAATACTACATTTTTCATATTAACACCAATATTCGATAACGCTTCTGTGTTGCGTTAAAAAACCTTTTTTTCAAAACGCCAAAAATGACGTTTTTCGACGAAATACCCCACTTTGGAGACCTGTAGCGCCACACCACAAGGGTCTCATTCCAAAAGCGGGCCGGTTTTTTCTTAGTTGGACCTAAGGGTACCTCCATACCAAATTTGAGCGAAATCGATTTTCGGCTAGGGGCAGAGTATTACCAAAATGTTCCTCCTAATTCCGGACGGTCTCTTAATCCCCCATGGGGGTTTATTGGGGGTAATACGGTAGTAAGGTGTGTGTCTGTCTGTCCAACTTTTTTGCTATTTAAGGTAGCGAAATCAAATTTACGGTATCATTTTTTATGTTTTCTACGGGAATCTTTTTTTCTTTTTTGGTTTTCAACAGCAAGTCATCATGATTCATTCAATTCGGTCATCATCGTTCCGTTGCAAAGGTCCAGGTTGGTTAGTGTCCTGAGATTAGTGGTGATGTAATGAAGATATCGATCGATGGTGTAAATGGTAAAAACGAATGTTAAGAAAACGGTATGACGGGTATGACAGTGGAAATGCAACTCACTAAAAAGATTGCCTTTTGTTGTTGTTGTTATAAAAACGGGATGATTGTTGTTAATTATTCAATATTGTTTTTTTGTCATACCGAGCAGGAATGACAGTAGAAAAAGCTGACTAAAGCAGCTTGCTTTTTAACCTTTTAATATTTAAATAAACGAGTATCGGTTGATTGTTCTGATCAGACAACACTGTTTTTCATGTTTTTAATGGGAATGACAGTTGCACAATAAATTACGAAATTGAAAAGCTAATACCGGTAAAACAATTTTTGATACTTTGAACGGGAATGGCTGTTAATTGTGGCCGAACAAAAAGACTGTTTTCATACTTTAAACGGGAATGACAGTGGGCATTTTTGATGCGAGTCGTGGATACGGGTCAAAAGCCAAAAACCACTCAAAAATAATAATTGTATTTATCAGCCAACCGTGCCTCACGGGTCAATTTGCTAGTATTATTAAATTTACAAAGTGTCTGTGGCCCTTTTTGCAATTTGAATTGGCGCCCATTTTTGCTACTTAAGAAAACTCCATCTCAATTTCCTTAACCTATTTTTTTATTAATGCCAGTTGAGATTGCTTTCTCAAAACGTCGCTCTTCATAGCTGGAGTCATCATGATACTCTTTGGACAACAGAGACAGTTCAGCGCAGCATAGGCAAATGGAAACGTGGCTGATCAAAACTTGATGATCGACTGGGAAAGATGTAACAAAACCGTCTTTGAAAAAAGTTTGAACTTTTTTGTTTTTAAAAATCGGTTGCAAAACGCACATCGACATCGGCATTGCAAGTTGCACTTTGGATTCAAACAAGTAAATTTTATTGAAATTGATACTCCATGTTTCATTTCCAAATTGATACTTTATGGTTATGAGCGATAAATCACCGTAACGCTCGATGGGCAACTGGCAATTGTTGCTGCTCAAAACTTGAGCGACTGCGAAAGATGTAACAAAACCGTCTTTGAAAAAAAATAGTTTTTTAATTGGGTCGAAATGGTATTTACTTTTCACTTTTCAAAATGTTTGGGTCATGTTGGGGTAAACGGGTAAAAAGAAGCAATGACTGCAAAACGAAATTATAAACGTCACTTTTTTGTTTCTTCTATTCATTTTCACTTTAGAAAAAAAGGTTTGGCTTATATTAGGGTAACCGGGTAAAAGAAGCATTAGCTTTTTAAAACGGGTATTTTTTAATGAAAAAAACGTTAATTTTTGTATTTTTTATTCAATCTTACTTAACTTACAAAAAGGCTTGACTTAGGTTAAGGTGAACGGGTAAAAATAGCAAAATCATAAACTTCGCATTTTCACTTTACAAAAAAGGCTTGGCTTAGGTAAACGGGTAAAAAAGCATTTTTTAAACCGGTAAATGAAAAAAACGTTAGTTTTTATATTTTTTATTCAATTTTACTTCACTTACAAAAAGGCTTGCCTTCGGTTAGGGTAAACGGGTAAAAATAGCAAAATCATAAACTTCGCATTTTTTTATTTATTTTTATACATTAAAAAATATTGTATTGTAGGCGACTTCACGGCAGCAGAAGGTAAATTTTCTTCAGGGTTATTATTCAGTAAACGTTACTGTTTTTTTCTTTCTAAGTCAATGCCACTTCACCAAAAAGGCTTGGCATTGATTAAGCCACATACGCTCGGGTCAATTGGCTAGTAGAATGCAAAGATATAGAAAATTTTTCATGGCTGTGCGGCAATTTGAAATCACCGAAACTTGACATATTCTGTCGGCAGATTCGTGCAAAAAATTGGGGAAAAAGCTAATCAGAATCATTATCTAAATAATTTTATTTTATATCGTATTCGAACTACGTTCGGGCGCGACACATCTTTTCAGCTGTGCGGCTTTTCCACACATCATTCAACATTACTCCGCCTCATTTACACAAAAAGATAGAACTTCAATCGAATTACAATAACTAACAATAAGTAATTGATTGTTTCTGAACAAAAAATAGATTGTAGTTCCACAAGATATAGATTGCAGCATCAAGAAAGATGTGGCCATGATCGTCAGCGAAGCAGTGGAACGGTCCACATACAATCGACTAATTTTTTAATGAGAGTAACAGCTGAATGATTCTGATCAGAAGAGGTTTTTTTAAAAATTTTGAACGGGAATTTTGAACGAAGCAGTTGGGTGTTGCTGATCGAAAATTGTTTTATACTACTTTTAACGGTCATGACATTAAAATGCAACTCACTAAAAAGCTTAAAAGATTGCTTTTTGAACGGGATAGCTGTTTCTGATCATACAAGATTGTTTTTGTTATACTGAACAGAAATGACAGCGAAATGCATCTGACTGAACCAGATTGCTTTAAATTTTTTCAAGTAATTTAAACCGGTATCAGCTAATTGTTGCTGATCAAACGCATGTTTTTTTACTTTTTTTGAACAGGAATAGCAAAGATTGATTTTTGATGCTTTGAGCGGGAATGACTGTTAATTGTCGCTCGTCATCAAAAGATTGTTTTTTGATACCTTAAACGAGAATGATTTTTTTAATATTTTGAACGGGAATATATAGCATTTGAGTGTTGCTGATCAAAGATTGTTTTATTATACATTTTAACGGTCATGACAGTGAAATGAAACTGACTAAAAAGATTGAAAAATTGCTTTTTGAACGGGATAGTTGTTGCTGATTATAGTACAAGATTGTTTTTGTTTTACTGAAAAGAAATGACAGCGAAATGCAGCTGACTGAAACAGATTACTTTTAGTTTTTTAAAAATATTTTAAACCGGTATCGGTTAATTGTTGCAGATCAAATGACGTTTTTTTTAATTTTTTGATCAGGAATGGTAGTTGAACGACATTTGACGACATGAAAAAGCTAACGAAACAAGATTGATTTTTGATATTTTGAGGCTGTTAATTGTCGCTGATCAAAGAAGATTTTTTTTTGATACTTTAAATGGCAGTTGTTTGTTCGTGATTAAAAAAGATTATTTTTCATATTTTGAATGGCAATGCAGTTATGATTGTGTTGCTACTGTTACTTGCAGATCAAAGAATATTACGCTGAATTAAAAAAACAGCGGTTCTTATAAAATTATTGGCAAGTTGAGAAATACCGTATTACCCCCAATAAACCCCCATGGGGGATTAATACGTCAGCGACTTTTAGGGGTAGGGGTTTATTGGTGGGGGGGATTATTGGTGGGGGGGGGGGTTTATTTACAAAAAATTTTAGCGGTGGGGGTTTGTTGAAAAATGGCAAAAATACCTTGCATGGCAGGCAAGAAAGTCGCAGAAACTTCTACTTTTCACAGAGATTTCCTTTTGTAACAGCCTTTTGTGATGAAATTACCATTAACTCATCCCTTTGGGGCCTTTGGTAGCACAATTTCACCAATGTCACTGCATTCAGCCACTGAATTCGCTGAGTATGTGTTTCAAACAGGTTTCCAATTAACCCCCATGGGGGATTATTTGTGGGGGGGATTATTCGGAAACTGGTCGGGGGTGGGGGTTTATTGGTGGGGGGGGGGGGGATTAATGGTGGGGGGGAGGGGTTAATGGGGGTAATACGGTAGTATCTGTGGCTCTGAATGATGCTGAAACAGCATTAACCAAACCACACAGTAATAAGTGATACGGTGACTAAATCAGGTTACGATTGAATCGACAGCAATAAAATCAGCAAAATCACATACTTGACAAAAAACACTGTTTTAAAAAAACTGAAATGCTATGATTTTCAAAAAGTAGAAGCATCGACGGATACGACTGCTTAAAAAATGAACGTTCATTTCTGTGGTAAATCAACAACAGTTGGTTGAAGCAGCTCAAAATCAAAATGCAATGCATTTTTAGTCCGGATCGTGGGCATAGGTCAAAAAGCAAAAATCCACTCAAAAATAATAATTGTAGTTATCAGCTAACCGTGCCGTAGGCACGGGTCAATTTGCTAGTCTAATTAATTACAGAAGCATATTAAGTAACCTTGACAACGGTCGCCGGTGTATTCGTGGTAGCATTCGCACTGGTACGTCAGACAGCCAGTGAGCGTGCACGTGCCGCCGTTCTGGCACGGATTGGAGGCGCAATGTGACACACGACAAGCGGCGATGCGTGCGCTCGTCTGCAAAGCGACCTGCTGTTCTCATCCGGCATTCGATCAAAAAAACAGACCAATCATAACTTTTTGATGAACTTTGAAATGCAGTTGAATTCAAGGACGGACGATTTTTTTGTTTCGTCATTACGAACCGCTTGTGCGGTGACTGAGAGAGTTCCGCGAACAACACGAAAAATTAACTCTACATATTCTGCACCACACTTACATCCGTACACGAAACATCTTGCAGCTTGGCCGTCGCCGTAATCAGCTCCGCGCAACCCGCACTCAATCCGCCGTTTGGTTCTCCTGAAAAAAATCTGATGTCTTGTTTTTTCTTCATTTTAATGGTAAATCTGATGATCAATGTGCAACGCTTAGCAGTCAATCCCTCGTGGCGTCGAGAATTGATGGCAAGGATTTCGGAGGGCGCCCTAATTCCCTAATTCTCAGCGTTCTGCGCGCATTTCTTAATTAGTCAGGGTGAAAAAATGCTTGGTCGTTTGACACGTTCGGCATGCCACGCTGAATGCTGTTCAAAGCACACTTTGCACAGTGCACAGCAGCGCAGACGACATTTTCCAAAGAGATATGCGAGATATTATCACAATGAGCCGAAATAAACATTTTTTTTCTATTTTTGCCACATAGAAAACCAAGAACGCGCACCGGTGTCCCACGGCAGGTAGGCGGCTGCTTCGGCGTGCTCGGTCAGCCAGGTGCCATCGGCGCCCAAATCGGTGTAGCCAGTCCAGACACTGCCAGACGCCGTGTACGTCGCTGCCAGCCACGCTGTGAGAACGCAGACTTGTTTTTGAGTTCTTTGATCGTTTTCAGAAAACAAGCCGTTTTTTTCAAAATACAATTGAACGAAAACACATTCAGAAAAATTCTAAATAGTGCTTTTCTGCTAAAAATTTTATGAGCACTCTTGATCTTCAAACGAAGTTTAAAACCTGGAATGTGATTAATATTGTTGGCGAAAATTCATCGGGCCTGAATTCTCCGGGCCGGAATCCTCCGGGCCGGGGAAACCTTCGGGCTGGAATTATCTCAGGCCGGAATTCTTTGGACCGGGATTCTTCGGGACGGAATTCTTCGGCCGGAATGAGCGGGCCGGAACTCTTCAGGTCGGAATTAGCGGGCTGGAATTGTACCCTCCCCTTCGAATGAATCGATAATTCGAACACTCACTGAGAAAGCCGTTCATCTCGGCGGCGTCGTCGAAGTGCGCGAGCGTGCCAGCGCCAGCCGTACGACAGAACGCGGCGGCCGACGCTGCGCTGCTGTGCGTCCGCGAGTCGTCGACGACAAAGCAGACGTCCGCGCTCGAGGGCGACACAAACGACGCGTAGCTCGCGACATCCGATGCCTTGCTGATGTTGTCTGCGGGAATAATGCGAATATGCGCATCATCACGCCCGTCACAAGAAAACGGACGGGCACGTTGAATACAGAAGAAACTGGTCAGCGGCTTGAACATAATAATCAACACTGCGAATACGGACACCGAATACACTGCGGGCACGGCTGAGTCATGTGACTGCGGATTAACCAGTTTGCGTCAAGAATAAACACCAGCCAATTCAACGCGGCCATAACTACCAATCAGAAGCGAGGTAGCTTAGCGTCTGCACGCACGCACCCTGTTATACACAGTCACACTGCATACTCTCAGCACGCGTTGGCGGTTGTAGGCATGAGGCTATAGAAAAACATTATACAAGTGCCTGTACAGAAAGTATACGTCACGTGATCACCAACCAATCAGCTGATAGCCAATAATTTAGAGTTAGACTGCACACTGACCACAGATTAAAAGAATCGGCGCGTTTGCTGCTGAACGCACGACACACGAACGTGTCATGCTACTAAAAACGACCACACCCCTGTTATACTGTGCAAGGCATTGGCAGCAACGTTCATTTCAGTAGAACTTTTACTGTAAAAAAGAGCGACTATAATAAGTCATACTGTTGAGCAAAGTGCGAAACTGCATCGTGACGTTCGCATCTCGCGGCACGACCAGTCCACAGACGCCGTCGATGCTGGCGGTCGATTGGTGAGCCATCGTCAACTGGGTGCCGTTTGGCAAGGTGACACTGCTTGTGTTCGCCTCGACGTCCGATGGCACTTTTGCGACGTAGAACTGCAATGGACTGGTGTTTGTCTGGATTGTGTGTGTTTTGTTGACAATCGCTTCCCTCCCAGTGTGTGTGTGTGTGCCGTTCGTGCTTACCGGCAGCGCACGCAGGTTCACGTTCGAGAACGGTGTGAAGTAATCGTAGTCAGCGGTGAACGCGCCAGACTCCGGGAACTTCAGCGTCATCGATCGCCCTTTCTGGTCGTTATACAGACGCTCGTCAAAGTCAAGACTCCACGAGACCGGCAGACATTCTGAAAAATACCTTTTTTGTGTTTTGTTTGTTTTGTTTCTGACTTTATGCAAAGACTGAAAATCACGTCTAAACATTTTCCAAACTGACGCTCCATATCTTGTTTGGCTACCGGTGAAAGGAAATGGTTTTCAGTGCACAAATCTGGTGGTCTTCATCGGACCGATACTATCAAACGAACGTAACACCACCACCAAAAAATATGCAGTGTGCCATGGTCGGGAGCACACCCTCCGTGCTCTGAAGGTGGTCGAAAAACAACATGGCTGACACTAATTGGTAAAGTTGCTGAAAGTAATTAAAATGCAAATCATCAAATACCAGGCATGTCGCCAAGCATGTCGACGATGGTGACCGTGACCTTGGTACCCGGCAACGCCCATTGCGGTTCGATGAGTGGTGCCGCAGGGTACAGGGGTGCCGCGATCAAGCTGATGTTGTGCTCGAACGAGGCCGGTGTGGTCGACACGAACATCGACAGCGTCTTCTTCAGCGACTGAGAATTATATTTGCTCTTTTGTTTTTTTGAGAACAAACACAGCTGTGTTCAGCTTTCCCAAGATTCTAGTTTACGTGTACCAATTTTGATCACAACCAGTTAATCATTGATAGGGAAAAAATCAAACTGGAATCTAATGACTTTTGGGCCACTCTGTATTTTTATTTATGTAAGCGTAGAATGCAGACCTACCCGGGTAGGCGGCAGTACCAAGGTGGTGTTGAAGCCCTGTGGTGTTACGTTGTACAGTACTCCTTCGAACTTGACGTGGTATAATGTTGGCAACACTACAATAGGTAAGAATTTTTTCAAAATGGTTATAAAGTTTTTTTAATTGTAGTGCGATAAACCTTGCAACAGAACAACAACAAATAAAACAAAATCTATGGCTGAATCATGTCTTATACTGTGTGAGTCAACTTTGATTCACAGCGAAAATCAATTGCGCTACGAAGTGTCGTTTAATTGTTGTTTATTATCTTCTCTTTAAGACCCCTCGACTCCATAATGCGGTTGTGAACGTAAAACCAAACGAAGTTTCAATCTGTATGTGGTAATTCAGAATAGCCTAAGTGACCCGGCCTTATTTAGGGGACTCGGATCCGTTTGCCAATTTTGAATTCCGTGTCGTGCATAAGACTGCTTACCCATCTATGCGCGCATTGAGACGCGGGACTAAAATAAAAAAAAAAGATATTCCGTGCGGTGCACTTGCCGTCGGAGTACAGGAGCACGCTGTTGTTCGCGTCCGTCGCCACCATCACCGGGCAGTTCGCGCTGTTCGTCGTGTACTGGTGCGCTGGCACGAGGGTGCCGTTGAAGAAGACAAAGTTGGACATGTCAACGCCGAGGTACGTCTGCGCACGGCTGTTGCGTAGCTGAAACTCATTGCGTTTTATTATTAGATACACGAAGCTGTCTTGGCCAATGCCAATATAAAGCCAATGGGCTTTACAAAGTCGTGGAGAAGGCCAGCAAAAACGAACGCTCATCGCGGAGCGCACACTTCCTGGCTGGCGGCAGCCAGCTCCGACCTTGTTTTGTGTGCTTGTGTGAGTTTGCGGCCCGCAGACCGTGAGACCGTAAACTACAATTAAGAGCCCTCGGCTAGTAAAACGCACTGAAAAAACAACTAAGACGCGCTGTGAACTATTGCAGTCCAAAACTAGAGCGTGTTTCTATTTATATCCGGCAGGGCACGTCACGCCACATCAAACCTCGTTTATGCAGCAAAAAAGAGCAATCCGGCATGTCACGTCATCCGACGTCGCGTTCAGTCAAAAAGGTGTATAAGGACTGTGACATATTGTAATGTTGTCTGTTGCATAATGGAGTCCAAACTACAAAAACTGACCAAGATTCACAATTTTTAAATCGTGGTCAGTATTTCTTGGCTAATATCTTGGTCAGTATCTCGGTAATTATCTTAGTCAGCTTCTTTTTAAAGCCCGCATTTAACGTACTTCTTTTAATGCACTTTTCACAAACACAATTTCGAAAAGAAAAAAAATAGCACATAAAAACAACTCACTTGTTGTATGAGTACATAGCAGAATATAATCAATATGAACTTCATTCTTTTCACTGCTTCAGCATGCAAGTAGTTAACCATCGATTTCACTCTCCTGCTCAACCCATTGCTTGATTCGAGTGGGTTAATTGTCATTTATTCCTTTTTGTCAATTTTTGAATTGTCGCTTAAATCTGAAATAAAAATGCGAAAAAGTTTCGGATCGTTTTATCGACTGCATTTGATCATGCATCATACAGTGTATCAGCTTAGTTTTCTGAGGAACAACTGGTGGTACAGGTAGCTTAAATAACAGAACACAGTTGTGTACTGATGTCCATCGTAACCTTTTGTTCAACCAGTTGTGATGTATTGTGTATGCCTGAATCATACAAATTACGGAAGAAAAGATTAGAATTGTCAGAACGTTTCAGCTAAACATGTCTGTTATAAAGAGTTTAACTCAGAACTAAACGCACTGGCTTGCCAATAGCTGGAACTTTACTACTGTAATTGAGTTTAACTGTTTTGTGCGCCAACTACCGTAACCCGTATCGGAGCATTTAGCAGTCAGCCATTAGCATTTATGATACATGATGAATGATTTGTGATGTGCTGTGTACAGTGCGCGTAACCACGGGCGCGTCATTACACCGAATATACAAGCATGATGCGGTTTGACCGTGTGTGTGTGTACTTTTTCAACCATATTTCCCACGTTATACCATTCTAGCTAGCTCTCAGTCCTTCACTGATAATGCGTCAACACTGGACTTGTCTGATTCGTTTTGGTTTCATGCGGTATAAATATCAGTCGAAATGATGAATAACCGAACCCTTCAACTGGTTAAGGATAACTGCGGTATATCGCACGTGTCTCTTTTTGTGCATGCCAAAAGGTGGACTGTAATGTTGAGTGACGAATTGGCTCTTTTTGAACAGATTATGATATTCGGATAGGCCGAATAACATCTCTCTCTATCCCG
>JASANC010000789.1:0-29551 GCA_030248135.1 Theristus sp. LFF4_11 | reverse complement strand
GGTGTTCGTTTCGTGTGCACAGTGCCAAGTTTGTGGCTTATACTATGCTCGCTGGACGCAGCGAGCAAATTTGAAAAAAGCGCGCGAGGGGATAACGGCTCATATTATGCGTGATGCGCTGTCCGCTCGCTGGCGCTCGCTCGCGCATCCGCATGATACAGGTATTGCGACGAAAATCGTTGCAGCAGAAAAAAAAACTGAAATCAGAATGCATATGGTGCAACGCTCTGCGACGTGTGTCTTTGCGTACGTTTAAAGCCGATCGGTCGTGGTGGAGTTGGTGGTGGTCGCACTGGGCTCCTGGTTGCGCGCCGGGTGGTACGACTGGCCACAGTGGGCGGCTGCCTTGTAACTTTCCGTGCTGCTCCGTTTGTATTGTTGCACTTGAACAGCAAATTTAGTCGCCGTATATCGAGCGCACTAAGATGACTTTCCTGCCCAAGACGCATGCGTCTTGTGTTCCGTTTTGCAGTCAACACCGGTCTGCTCGGATCGATTGATGACGTCGTATACGCCGGATAGTGCAACAGCGAGTCGTAATCGTACGGAAGTCCAAGAGTCGTGTACTCGTTGGTCACTCGCTCGTAGTTTGGCTTGTCGCGCGCCTTCAGATTGGTCATTTTTTGTATCGGTTTTTTTTAAATTTTTTCCAACAATAATGCTGAAAAGTGTGTTGAAATGAATGAAATCTTTTTTTCTTAAATCAAAAGGCTGGGAATCACCGCCATAGGTGACACGTCAACTCCGGCCCACGCATTTCCGGCCCACGCATTAGCGTCCCGACATCTCCGGCCCACCCATTACCGGCCCACCCATTACCGTCCCACCTGTTACCGGCCCGACATTTCCGGCCCAATAATTTCCGGCCCACTCATTTCCGGCCCGCCCATTACCGGCCCACCCCAATAATCAGTTCTTCCTTCGCTGTTTTTCGCCACGGACAACGAAAATGAACTGAAACCGCACTCTAAACAGCGCTGTCTGCTCACCGACATGCTTTCAAAAAAAAAACTTAAATTTTTTATTTCAGTTTTTGTTTTCGTTTCGCTCCGATTTGTTCATGACATTGGAAAAAAGTTTCAGTTTGAATTTCGTCGATGAATCAGCTGATGTGTTTTTATTTATTGCTTTGTTCCGTATGCTTGTATGCCAGTATCTGCTCGTCGATCTTTCGCCTGAAAATAAAAATTGTCAAAAAATCTGTCAATAACAAAGTTCACACAAAATTCTGGGCCAAAATTTATGCAAGTTAAATTTTTTGGGAAGTGCCTTCTTCAACCCATTTTCAGAAGAAAGTAGTTTTGATGAATAAAATTTGCTTTTTAATTGATTAAAAATATTAATTGAAATAATCCGATTAAAAAAGAAATAAAAAATGCGAACCCCAATTCAAAGTGTTACCGCCTGCAAAACTGAGTGAGTTTCTTGATGAAATATAGCGGTGGGTGGCGGTTGAAGTCACTGGAAGCGAATTATTGGGCTGGGCCGGTAATGGGTGGGCCGGAAATGAGTGGGCCGGAAATGGATGGGACGCAGATGAACGGGGCCGGTAATGGGTGGGCCGGAAATGGATGGGCCGGAAATGAGTGGGCCGGAAATGGTGGGCCGGAAACGCGTGGGCCGGAAATAACGGAACGCAAATGAACGCACGCCCCGCCATAATTCCCTGCAAATCACCAAAATCCATCCTTACAAAACCCTAAAATTACAAGCCCGACCCGGTCCTTTTTGGAACTAAAATATGTTTTTTTTCCCTCCATACATACATACATACATACAGCATGGCCGAATAAATGAGGCAGTCCATCAAGGCGGGATTAGTCGCTGACTAGGAGTTGTCATTTTTCAAAAATGCCAACATAATTCCCAATCATGTGTGCAAGGGAGAAAGAATGAACAGAATAGCACGGATAATCCATGAGTTAAAAAAAAACGCGTCAAATTTCGCATACAATTTGGTTTCTGAACTTCTTCTTTCTTTCTTTCAAAATTCGCGCGCTCCTTGCACCCTGAAAAAAGCTGCCATATTTAATCGGCCATACTGTACGTACATAGATGTTGTCCCAATGAACGGTGACCCAGTGATCTCGATCATGTCGTTGCATCTCGTGCATGAAGCCGAGCGTGTGCATCAGTTCATGGACGATTCGCCAGACGACACGATTGCCGTGCTCACGACCATAGCAATAGCTGCCAAGCAGTACACTCTGCGGCTGGAATCTGCAATTCACTGTGGTGAGCACACACACGCGAAAATGTAGATGTGCAGATGAAGATCTTCGCGTTTGTTCATGCAAAATTACAGATGCAGAGAAACCCGTGTAGATCAGTTTTCGGAGCAAAAAAACACAAATGGATTTAAAAATAGTGAGTTCAGCTTCATTGCACAGTTTGTACCGAACAACAACAACAACAACGAACAACTGTTTTTACCACAATGCAATCTATAATACTAAGAGCATGATACAATTTTGTTGTGTCTCCCTAACGGTTTTTCATCAACATCGACAGAGCTACGTACAAGAATGAACAACAATGCACAAAAGAAATGAAAAAAAAATGAAAAAAAAACAAAAAAAACAACCGACCTGCGCGGCAGTCGCCCGACCTGCGACTGGCACCCGAGCAAGTGCTCGCTGATCGTCAGCACCACCGCGTGTGGCATGTCGGCGCTGCCCGTGAAGCGAACGCAGCTGGCCGCCTCGACGATCTCGATCGCTTCGTTGATGTCGTGCAGCACACGGGTACGCTCGGCGTACGACAAATCGGCGTGCTCGAATTCCTGGAGACGTTTTTTGAGACACCCGCTATGCGGACAAGACACACAATGGAGAGACACGAAAGTGACCAATGACAACCAATGGTCTACTGCCTCCAGAGCCGACGGTAAATTTTGGGCTCGGCGCAGTGTTGGCCGTTTCCGCCGGAGTTTCGTACCCTTATGGTTTCCGCGCGCGAAAAAATAAAATATATGATGGTGTTGACACTTGACAGTTTTGCATCCCTATGTGCGTTTTTTGCACTTCTCAGTGGGTTCAGTGAAACGAGCAGTAACGCGGTACACATCGTCGTGTTCATCCATCGCACAAAGTACTTTTTTCAAAAAGGTCATTTTTCATTACATTTCAGTTCCATTTCAATAACGTCATTTTTCAATAATTTCAAATTCCAATCAGTTTTGTAGAAAACTTTGGCCGAAATTCGCGGCTTTTTGGCATATTTCAGGCAAGTAAATGACGGATGAATATTTTTCTTACTCGAAAACGAACCTATGGTGTGCTAGAACCGGATTCTTTGTGCAACAAAAAAAATTTCAACAAAAATGACATGATACCCTCGTGGCCTGGTGGTAGTGCGTTAGACTGCATTCTGTGCGCTCGGGGGATTGAGCCCCGCCGAGGGGTGTATGGGCACTTAATGACAGAGAGAACTCGATGGGTGCCCCACTCAATGGCGTTCTGTACGCTTCTCTGGGTTAGTCCTGGCTAAAAGCATCGCCTAAAAATTCCAATAACAACAACACCCAAATGATACTTTACGCCACGAACACAACGACGCACACTGCAGAATTGTTTTTTTTTCTTCACACCACTTGATTTTGTGAGATTTTACTACCTCGGTTCGCTGATGTTTTACCCAGACTATAAGACCTGTCTGTGGTAAACACCTTCGGCAGTTCTCTGCCTGGTGTCCGTCGCACTGACGAGCCAGGAGGCACTGCGGTATGCGTCTACCTGGCGAAACCGCAAACAGCGAACTTCTTGTATTTTTACTAACGACAGTATACGGTACTACTCCGTTCGGCCATCGAGCCTCCGTGTCAACCGGCACTGCATTCAGCGGTGATTCCCTCACAATGCTGCCGAGAAAACCAGATTGCCGTGTACTGCTATTGCCATAGATTAGTGACAGCTGGTCGTTCAGTGAGACATCTTCTGGTGGTTGAATCGACTCTGTGCACATCAAACTGCGTGCAACAACAACACATAAACAACATCAACATCAACATCGAACATTGTGCACGATCGTACCAATCCGGATTGATGTCCCGTTGCGTGTTCATGTCCGCCGCCGTGTCCCGTCGCAGAAAAGAGAAGTAGCTGGCGAAAAAGTATGAATGCGGTGTTCTCACACGCACCGGTGAATGTTGTGGTAACATTTTATGAATCGATGTCAAATGTCGCGAGTGTTTTAGCAGACCCATAATTTTCAGGTCGGCCATAATTTTCAGTGTTTAAAAGCATGATTCATTTGATCGATCTGAAATAAAATGTTTACCACAGTAATCACCGGTTGAGGAAAAACACCACACCTTTCCTAGTCACGATTGATTCCGGGACGTCGCGCGGAACAGGAGGACACGAAGCGGGGCGCATTTTTTTACGTGCACACTGCAAAGTTTCAAGTTCATGAATTTAAAAGTTGAAAAAAAGCAAAACCAACCAAAGGCTTTCGTTCGACGATTTGTTCTGCCGCGTGATCTGTCTCTTCCTGACGGCTACAACGACATGAAAAACTCCATTGAGTTCTGTTTATATTGCTTTTTTTCTTCTTCTTTTTGTACGTGAAAAATGTCAACACAGGGTGCTGGCAAAGTGTGCTTGATTCAACCTGTCACTTTTTTTGCAGAATACACAGCATGCATGCGAAACGTCAATTGCACTTAAAAAACCGAAGATTGAAATCACACACCCCAATTGCGGCTAAAATAATGTTTTCTTGGAACTCTGGATGCTTTTCTCTCGTAAGCTGTGCATTCTGTGATGAGCGAATCACAGGTATAATCAAACATACTGTAGCATACCACCATCACCGGTTGTGCGTGCGAGTGAGTGCTACTGTTTTTTTTCTATTTTGCTGGTTTATTACATCGCCGCCGGACGTACCGATGATGAAACGCTGGTTCGCGTGCGTCTGCACGGATTGCCGCCCGTCGCCCACCGTTGGCAGTGGCTGGCCGAGGCGGTTTGCCGGCATCTGCGGTACGCATCGCACGTCGCTTCAAGCGCCTCCGTCGCTGCTGTGCACAACGAGCCGAACAGCAGCACTTGCCGCAGACGCATTTGAAGGGAACAGCGCACGTTTTCTGGCGGAGTGACGAAGTTTCGCCGCTTTTAGTGAAATAAATTGGATGGATGGACGGATGGAAGGAGGAATAATAATGAGTTGTTAGCACCACTACATAGCACAATCACTTTTTAGTTGCGGCATGACCGATCGAACATGGCAGCTTTTTTCGGGGTGCAAAAAGCGCGCGAAATTTGATTGAAAAAAGACGTTTAGAAACTTAACTGTGGGTCAAATTTGACGCGTTTCTTAAAATTAATTCGTTGTACGCGCTTATTTTAAAAATTTATTATAAAATCTGTTTATTTTTGACAATTGCACATGCGATTGGCGTATATCTTGGCATTTTCTAGAAAGGCAAACTCCTAGTCTGCGACTAAACCCGTCTTGACGGAGGTTACAAGAACTGCCTTATTTATTCGGCCATACTGTAAACCACTGTTTCTATACCACTATCACTATTACCTAGTTCAATTAAAAATTCGACTGTTTACAACGCATGGCACACAACCGACCAGAACTCGACGAGTTGAGTAGAAAACTTGTTTTTGCGCGTTTTGCTGGTGCGCTCACGTCGAGCATCAAACGTTTTTGTCATAATTGCTGTGTCATCTGCGTTGTGCTCGACTGAAATGTCATGTGATCATGATAAAACAGCGGTGGTACACAGCACGTTTTAGCGACCGCTGTGTAAAGCTACAGCTACTGTGTAATTAGTTCTCCGTACGCACGCACGACACTTCAGTCGTTCTAAATGCGGTGCGCAGTTCTAAGTTTTGTCGTGTGGCGTAAACGAAACGACTGTTTTGCGCCCCGCATTTAGAACGACGTGCGTTCCGTGCGTACGTACGAAAAACTAATTGCTAAACGCGCCTTAAGTGGTGGTCAATAAGCAATAGTTCACTTTTGCGCTTCATGACAAGTCATATGCGGATGCGCGCGCGGACAGCGGTGCGGTGCATCACGCATAATATCGGGAGCTATCCCCTCGCGCGCGCGTTTTTCAAATTTTCTTGCTGTGTCCTGCAGCGAGCATGATATAAGCCGCAAACCTGTTTCTGTGCACACGAAACGAACATCAAAAGTTATGTTGGGAGCCGCGAAAATTTTTTTATCGGAGGACTTTTCATACGCTCTAAACACGGAATGTAATTCTTCTGAAAATCGTGTTGCTGTATATTTATTCTTCTACCGTATTACCCCCAATAAACCCCCATGGGAGATTAATACGTCAGCGACTTTTAGGGGTGGGGGTTTATTGGTGGGGGGGGGGATTATTGGTGGGGGGGGGGGTTTATTATACAAAAATTTCTAGGGGTGGAGTTTTGTTGAAAAATGGCAAAAATACCTTGCATGGCAGGCAAGAAAGTTGCAGAAACTTCTACTTTTCACAGAGATTTCCTTCTGTAACAGCCTTTTGTAATGAAATTACCATTAACTCATCTATTTGGGGCCTTTGGTAGCACAATTTCACCAATGTCACTGCATTCAGCCACTGAATTCGCTGGGTATGTGTTTCAAACAGGTTTCCAATTAACCCCCACGGGGGATTATTTGTGGGGGGGGATTATTTGGAAACTGGTCGGGGGGGGGGGGTGGGGGTTTATTGGTGGGGGGGGATTAATGGTGGGGGGGGGGGTTTAATGGGGGTAATACGGTATCTCTTTTTTTCAGGTATGTAATCAACGCGTTCGCCCTTTCAGTTTTTACCTGCGACACTTTCACAGTCGACCAAAAATGATTCCTGGGGTAATTTCATCTTTAGATGTTGAAATCCAGCTAATTTTTGCCCCGACCCTTTTGGGTCGAAAATTGGGCATTTTTAAGGTTCGCAGGGTTTTGAGTTGGTTTCAAGTGTTCGCCTTTTAAATTTTCACCTACCGTATTACCCCATTAAACCCCCCCCCACCATTAATCCCCCACCAATAAACCCCCATCCCCATGACAAGTTTCCTAATAATCCCCCCCCACAAATAATCCCCCATGGGGGTTAATTGGAAACCTGTTTGAAACACATACCCAGCGAATTCAGTGGCTGAATGCAGTGACATTGGTGAAGTGAAATTGTGCTACCAAAGGATAAAGGGATGAGTTAATGGTAATTTCATTACAAAAGGTTGTTACAAAAGGAAATCTCTGTGAAAAGTATAAGTTTCTTGCCTGCCATGCAAGGTATTTTTGCCATTTTTCAACGAACCCCCACCCCTAGAATTTGTTTGTAAATAACCCCCCCAATAATCCCCCCCAATAAACCCCCATTCCTAAAAGTGGCTGACGTATTGATCTCCCATGGGGGTTTATTGGAGGTAATACGGTATGCGCAAATTTTTACAATAGAACAAAAATGTTTCCTGGAGGTAATTTTAGCTTTAGATTTGGAAAATTTAGTTAATTGTTTACCCCGTTTTTGAGTTTTAAAAGTTCGTAGTTTTGATCTCGTTTCATATGTTCGCCCTTTCAACTTACGCCTACGATACTTTCACAACAAAACAAAAATATTTCCAGACTTCCAGAACAAAAACAACAAAAAATTTAAAAGTTTTCAAAAAAATTCAGAAAGCTAAAAATTTTGCATTTTGTGTGCGGCATAATACAGGATGTATGTCACACATGGAAAAATTCGCAGGTTCTTATTAAGTTGTGGTGAAAAACATGCAGCCTTGATCGCTTTAGTTGAAATTTGTAGCGCAGCAAATGTTAGCGCAAATTTTTTTAGCAGGTCAAAATGTGGCTTCAGTTTTTACTTAAACTTTATGTGTATGACTTATTTTTTTAAACCTGTCCCAGTGAAATGACGTCATGTGCCGCCAAACATGCGCTTGCCGTTCACTGCAAACCATACTTTCCGTTTAGCCGATTTCATCCCGCAAACAAATGATGAATATCGAATCAGTCACACCAAACTGGCATTTTAGTGCCTGTATTTTGACAAACGGGCGTTTTTAAAGCAAATGACGTCATTTTAGTCGGGACACGTTTGAATAAATCCACAATACTTTGTGATGTTTTTTTAGACTTGGGCAGAGGTCTCGGTCCCTGTTTGTTCTTTGTTTTAGTCATTTCTCTCGGTTTTCGTACCAGGCACTAGTGCTTATCAGAAGCAAACAAATGTCAACACAACGCGACCATTTTGTTTTGTGGTGATCAAAAAAAATTCAAATAAACGTTGATGAATCGAGAAATGTTGTTTGGGTAGTTTGAGCTACTTTTCACACAAACATCATGTGCAAACGCAAAAAAACATGCAATACATCACATATACCGTATACATATGGTAACCAACATTTTTCTAACACTGACCTTATGTCTCTTATTGCGGCACCTTATCTGGTTGGTTACTATCACTGCTTTAAAATGGAAACTGTAGTTGTACAAATGGTGATGCGCAATTCGAATCTTGTGTATTTGCATCAGACAGAATTGCAAGTCATAAATTTACGATTTCAAACACGATTGCACAAAATGTGAGAAGAAAGATTCACCAAGTGCGAAAATAAAATTATGGCAGTCAAACATGCACACACATGTAAACGCAATATAAAACTGTTGTGTTATGTAGTTTGTTGATTTGTGTTTTTGGTCATAACACGCTTTAAAAAAAGCTCAGTTGCAGTGTATCATTTTCAAATAAACCAACCGCAAAACATGGCTAGAACATTTGATCTTCGTGATAAAGTGTTTGCGGCTGATCTCGTTTGGCTACAGGACCACTTTGAGCAAAACATTCAAATTGAAGTCACAAATGACGGAAATTTCGGACGTATTGGTGGTTCGATTACACAAACGCCAGATTTTCACTTTAAACGAAAGGTGGTTGGGGTGGTTTAAAATTGAAACACAGGCAGCAGGCTGATTTGACTGACATATTGAAATTGTTTTGTTTTGATTGGTTTCTTTTGTGCGCTTTTCAAAACGTTATTTCGCATCTTCGCAAGTTCAGCTCTCGAAAGAGCTCCAGTGATTTCCGAAGCAGCTTTTGAAAGCAAACGTGGCAACGTTTCCTACACTGCATTCCCTTCGTCTCTCATGGACATGGCGGCAAACGGCGTATACCGCACGGTCGAACTCCAAATTCTAGGCAATCAGCTAATTGGTTGGTGATCACGTGATGTGTGCTTTCTGTGCAGGACAAACTCCGCCCCCACTGCAATGTCTGCAGAGAACGCATTCATCACGTGATCACCACGCCCAATCAGCTGATTGCCTAATTTAGAGCTCTAACTTTTACTCAGGCTCTGTTACCGGGTTTCGTGAACGCGCATTCGCACGCGTTCCACCGTGCTCTACGGGGCCGCTCGCATATCGGTCAGATGGGGGCGGAGTCGTTTTGGGGCTGGCGAGACGACATGTATCACCTGGCTGAGACAGTGGATAAAGACCTGTACATGTACAGGACAAATATGTTTCTTTCAATCGATCACCTTTTCAGCATAAAATACAGAGCCGTGAAAAAACAAAAGAAACATGGTGATCGTGTTGGAAGAAAGACATATTTAGTCATGAATAGTTTTTTTTTATTTTTGAATTCCAACCAGATCCCCGTTCGCGTCTTTAATTCAACATTTCGCGTGCCTTGTATTCTGCGGAAAACCCACAAGGCTTGAACAAAAACGGATGTTGTAGACATATAAATAAGGATTCACAAATTCCACAATAATTCATATAATCATGTTCCCAGTTTCTATGCGCTGTGCACGCAAACATTTCGAGAGATGAAACGTACTGGCGTCACGACCGTGGGCGAATTTCACTATTTGCACCATTGCGATGCGGAGAAACGAGACTACGCGCTCGACGAAGTGATACTGACCGCTGCGAAAGACGCGAATATTCGGTGCAAAAATTGTTGTGTCACGGTTTTTTTCGCAAAATGCAGAGCACGAGAACGAAGAGAGAAACGGCATCAGAGTTACAAAACAACATTTTTAGCCACAAGTGGATTTTAACTTTTTTACCACTCTTTTTCTTACTTGTAGCTGCCGTGTATTATGCGATAAAAAAGGTGACACATATTTAAGCGAACACTTCATGTGTATAGTGTTACTTTAAAATTTTAAAACCAAGTGGTTTTTAGACGTAATAAAAAGCACTTTTCATTGAAACACTCAATGTCCACTGGTATGCTCACCACTCAAGTGAAGAATAAAGTGCTTGAGGGGGTCTTCGTGACAATAAAGAATAAGGATGTCGGTAAAAACAACTAAACTGTTTTTCGAAAACACACGCTTTTCCAGTTGCTATTTAGAATCGTACTTCTGCTGACTTACTACAACCAAGCGGGCGTGGACGGACAGAAGCAGCTCAGCGCTGCTCAGCGGCGTTTCGTCAGCGACGACCAGCGCAGTTTCTGGGAAAACTTTGATCGAATCGAAACGCTGACGGACTCGAACATGCAGACGCTCGGAGTGGCAGGTCGGCGTTGGCGCCTTTTCCATGTGTACAGTCTATTTTGCTAATATATGCAACTAGCTGATTGGTTGGTCATAGCAATTCTCAGTGGTGATTGGTTGGTCATGAGTAATTCTCAGCGCTGATTGGTTGGCCATTGCGTCATGTTGCATATATTTTCCAGATGGACTGTACAGATCACTTTTTTCAATTGTGTCATAAGCGCACGCTCGTTTGGCAGCAACTGTCAAAGTGACAATATGCAAGCAGTCGGTGAAATATAGCACACCTGCACCCAGGGCGTGCGTTAGATCGCGGCCCATTAGATCGCGGCCGAAGCATCGCGGCCGAAGCATCGCGGCCTGAAAGATCGCGGCCTGGACGATCGCGGCCTGAACGATCGCGGCCCGGACGATCGCGGCCTGGGACGATCGCGGCCTGGGACGATCGCGGCCTGGGACGATCGCGGCCTGGGACGATCGCGGCCTGGGACGATCGCGGCCTGGGATGATCGCGGCCTAGGAGGATCGTGGCCTGGGATGATCGCGCCAAACAATGCAAATATTCAAAAGAACACTTCAAAATGTGTATGGCGATAACAGCAAACATCAACAACAACAACGGCAACAGTCAACTCAAAGTGACTCAACTCAAATTTCTCAAAGTGAGGCTCAATGCATCGCTTGCACCTGCATATCCGTCACGGCCAAAACCGCCTTCTCAAGCTAGGGTTTGTAAAAAACCGGTTTTTATATTGCCAGAATAAAACCCTTTTCTTTTCCGTTTTAAAACCGTTTTAAAACCAAAAAAACGAATAGTTTCCAGCTCCTAAACTTTCCAAAACTTGGCACCTTGAACTCAAAATAGGAAATACATCAAAATTAGTGTTTTTGAGCAACGTAAAACGCTATGTTTTCGAAGATACAACGTATCCAATTTGCTATTTTTTGCCACCCAATGCTTCCCAATTTTTTTGTTTTAAATCAAATCAATTTCGCTTTTATTGGTTTCCGAACAGCACGTTCAGTAAATTGAAAACGACGACTGAACAGTGACCGTGTAGGTATGGGGATCGGGGGCGAGATTTACAGAACTGCAAAGTGAAACCGGTAGCGGGTGGCGTTTGAAAAATAACATTTTATCAGTTACCGTTTCAAATCGACAATGTCGTCAGTCACTTTGCATCTGCACTTCGTTTAGCAGTCACCTTGTCTTCATCGTATTTCACTTGACCCTTCAAACAAAAGCTTCTGCAAAATGATGCTTCACCAGTTCAGTTCGACAGTTCAATGCACCATTTTTTCAAAAATATAATTTTACGTTTTATCAATCAAGCAAGGAATTGTAATTTTTGACCACGTAGTTTGAAAATTTTTAAGGTAAAAAACCGTTTTTTTATTTTTTAGAAAAAAAACTGAAAAAAAGGTTTTAAAACAGAAAAGAAACCTTTTTTTCCTGTGCCAACCCTATCTCGAGCATAAAAAATGTCTACCACGTTCTAAAAACCGGTAAATATAAAAAACCTAAAACAAACAAATCGGATTAAAAAACATTTCGTACTCATTCATGCAACGATTCGGTCGCATACAAGCTAATGTTTCACCCGGTGCCAAACAAGAACCCCCAGTTGCGTGCTGAAATCGATGTTTTTTTGTGTTTTGCTATCGTAAATGAATTTTTCCGAAATTTTGCACAAATCTAAGGTGAACTTTCTTGACCAACTGACTAAAATTCCATTCAATATGGTTTAACACAACTCAAGAAATAACGCGTCAAACACCTACCCATTACGTCTGAAACACCCTGTGGTCATTCACATGGGAGCTGTCGGGTCAGGTTGAGTCACTCACACGTAGGATTGTTAAACAAAAATCGAAATAAAAAAAAATAAAAAAAAACAAAATGTCGATTTAAAAAAAGGGAAGATTTTTCTGTGATACACTTTGAAAACCTCATTTTTGACACATTTTTTTGAAAGTTCAACAAATTTTTTTGATATTGCCTTGTAAACCGTCAGCAGTCGATTTTGGGCCGTTTTACCGATTGATTTTAGGTTTGAACAACTTTTGTACAGAAGTTTTGAGCGTCGCAAAGGTTGTCTTACCATTTCCGATGCAGATAAGGTGACAATTCGCCTCACAATCTGAATTATGAGCGTCCGAGCTGCACTGTTTGCAAGCGCTACAGCTGTACTTTGTCTGGTTGCTGTTTCGTGTCGTGTCGTGGCGTCGTCATCACAATGGATCGAATTTCAAGCCGGTAAATTTTCGTTCATTTGAACTGGGGATAATTAGTTGCGTTTTGAGGGTCAAAACACTAGAAGAGGTATGATGGTAACGGTTTGGAAAAGGGGTAAATGAGGTCACCAAAACAAAATCTGGTAAGTTCCGCCCTACGGGAGTCATTCGGGAGGCGCTTGCTCGTCAGATGTGATTCTTCGGACTTCTTGATTGATTTAGATCAACTTTGATTTTCAATTTTTTTCAAATTTTTCTTTAAAAAAGCAAAAATGACAATTTTTGTTTTTTTTAACAACTCTATTCACACAAGTCATTCACATGGGATATGATTGTCGTTAGAGGGCGATATTGATAGCTGGAGCAAATTTTCCAGATAGACAGCTGCAAATTTTTAATGGGGGTAGTCGCGGGTGTGCATGTGACTTTGGGGGCGGTCAAAATTTTGAAATTAAATAGATGATAGCTAAACCGTCAATTTTGCTACAAACAACAAACGAACATAAGCAATAAATAACATTAATAAATTTAGTTTAAAAAAATGCCAATAGCTTTCTTTGAGTAGCACAGTTTCATATACATACGCAATGCACGATGACTGCCACATGTAAATTGCCAGTCTGATCTGGATATATGACAAGGTATGAAAACTTCGCGGGCCGCGATCGTCCCAGGCCGCGATCCTCCCAGGCCGCGATCCTCCCAGGCCGCGATCGTCCCAGGCCGCGATCCTCCCAGGCCGCGATCGTCCCAGGCCGCGATCATCCCAGGCCGCGATCATCCCAGGCCGCGATCCTCCCAGGCCGCGATCGTCCGGGCCGCGATCGTTCAGGCCGCGATCGTCCAGGCCGCGATCTTTCAGGCCGCGATGCTTCGGCCGCGATAGTCCGGGCCGCGATCTCCTGGGCCGCGATAGTACATTTGCCGCACCCAGTGTACTTGCGCATGCGGTTGCAGACGGTGGCATGCAGTGTCCTTTCAACTTTCATCGGTGTCCTTTTGTGTGTTCGATTAGTGGGCTGGAAAATGGATTTTTTCCTTGTTCAGGTCACTCAATTCGAGCGGTCGACACTGAAAATCTCATTCGTCTACGAAACGAGGCGGAGTCACGCGGAGTGCCATTCCACATGCACTTGGAGGAACAGCCGCAGGTTGGTGTTGTTTTTCAATTTCAAACCGTTCACCGCTACTGGCGGCTGTTGATGCTAATGCTTCAACCAATCAACAACCAGCATGAACAACACAACTAATCATTGTGTGCGATTGAAATGCAGCACGAGCCAGCCAACCAGTTTTGGCCATAGTATTGCATTCAAAAAAAGAAAACCGCGATATCGCAAGCTTTTCCAAACCACTCAGGAAATATTCGACTGTGAACAGTGGCTCGGCAAATCGCCGAGTGCATTCGTCTTGAATGAACTCCGTCCAAACGAACGATTCGCTGCCGTTCACTGTTCCTACACGAAAGAGAGCGAGCTGCGAGCCCTGTTGGAAACAGGCGCGAATGTTTGCATCTGTCCACTGACGGAAGGTTCGTCACATTGCCATATTT
The DNA here is from genome assembly GCA_030248135.1 of Theristus sp. LFF4_11. NCBI lineage: Eukaryota > Metazoa > Nematoda > Chromadorea > Monhysterida > Xyalidae > Theristus > Theristus sp. LFF4_11. The sequence continues at coordinate 15,307 of JASANC010000789.1, read as the reverse complement.
TCAGTTTGTCTGCATAGTAGGTAATACAGTCGAACTCTAAAATATGGGAAATCAGCTGATTGGTTGACCAAGCGGAGGCTGCACACACTCTGCATTCTTTTTTCGTGGATCTGGATTCTATTGAAACGTCTTCCTCTTGAATTTCCAGCTTCCATAATCAGTTAAAATAAACCAAAAAATGCAAATTTCAAAAGTTGCAAAAAGCCACAGGTTATCTCGGTGACGGTATTCCACCGCTGCCAGAGTGGCAGTCGAACCAAGTCGACAAATTTGGTTACCCGAATTTGAGTCTCGGCTCCGACAGCAATACACGAATCTGCATGATCGAAGAAATGCGATGGTTGATTTACGGTCAACAGGTTCTGTGTTTCATCAGCATTTCTGAACTTTTTGCATTTGTAGCAATAAAAGGAAAACACATGAAATTTGCACATTCTGGAATTTGAATCTGGCGTGCTGATTGGCTGCATCACCAGGATTAAGCGGCATTCATGAAACAGTATTTAGTGACGGTCATCAAATACTGCTTCATAAATCACCTTTCAGGTTATAGCAAAATCCATTGATCCGTCAAAGACACTAAATACTGCTTCATAAATTACCTTTCAGGCTATAGCAGAATCCATTGATCAGTCAATAAAATTGGCAAATTCTTCACCATCCAAAACAGCATCCATGTCGAAAATTCGCAGCTCCGCCAAAACCGCCGCGGCCACTCGTCGTTCGGCGGTCAACGTCAATCGGCCCACGATCTGTTTCGCATCGCGACCGCCGGTGGCGCTCGATCGCTCGGTCTGGCCAATCATTGCGCGGCAATAAAACGCGGCCGCAAAGCAGACTTCATTCTGGTCGATTTGAATTCGAACGAATTGCGCGATGATTTAGCGACGTTCGAAACAAACCGCCAATCCGTGAATCTTTTAGACGCGCTGGTTTTTGGCGCCAGCTCAGCTGAATGTATCACGGCAACCGCTGTGAATGGGGTGATGGACAACTTCAAGTAGCAGCATTCAAATTTTATTCAAGTTTTTTCTGAAGACAGTGTACTACAGTCAAAACACAGGTTCCACGTGCCTGACGTGTTTGATTGTGCCTGTGGAACGCTGCTGTGTTCTGTTATTATATCACAACAAAATGCACCGTCTTCAAATAAAGATTTTTAGACAGTGAAAGTGGTTGCACATTTCGCTGTGCGCTCAACTAAAACACACAATATTGATTTTTTTAGTTCAAGATCTTAACAATCGGTTTCTGATTTCATTTTTTAGTTTATAATAGAAAAATACAAGTCCACAGTTTCAAGCGAACTTATGTGAAAAGCTGTGACAAAACCACCAAAAACTCGTTGTCACAAAGCAAGAATGTACAACAGAAAGAACAACGAAAGCCGATATGACATATCACAGTGTGGCCACCAACTTCTGAATCCGAAACCCCAACTAAAACTACTAAAAAACAAGTATATTGCTACTCTCAACATGTGAGTCACCAAATCACCGATGATAAATTACGATTGAAAGCAAGGAGCAACTAAAAACGTCACAATAAATAAAACCCTGTAAAGCACAAAAAAAACTTTCAACTTGGCTTTAATTCGTTGCATGATCATCAATGTGATAATCAGATCAAGTAGTACAGAGTGGGTAAAAATAATGCAACCAGAAGCAAAGCATAACATTCCTTCATCTGGCATCGAAATTTTATTAGTTTCTGTAAATGTAAAAAACCACCGGTTTTTTATGTTGCCAAGGAAAAACCGGTTTCTCTTCCGTTTTAAACCCGTCTTAAAACCGATTAAAACTAAATTTTTTTCCAGTTCCTAAACTTTCCAGAACTTGGCACCTTGAGCTCAAAATAGGAAATACATCAAAATTAGTGTTTTTGAGCAGCGGAAAACGCTGTTTTCGAACATACAACCGACCCAATTTGCTATGTTTTTGTTTCAAATCAAATCAATTTCGCTTTTATTGGTTTCTAGGGCTGCACGTTTAATAAATTAAAAACAACGACTGGGCAGTGACCGTGTAGATGTGGGGAGCTGGGGGGGGGGCGGTTGTAAGGAAACCGGATCGCTGACCACGTCTTGGGGGTTGAGATTTGCAGAACTGCCCACGTGAAACCGGTACGGATGGCATTTGAAAAATAACATTTCATCAGTTACCGTTTCAAATCCACAACGTCATCAGTCAGTCTGCGCCTGCACTCAGTTTAGCAGTCACCTTGTTTTTATCGTATTTCACTTGACCCTTGCATAACCTTCTGCAAAATGCAAAAAAATACAAAAGCTTTTGCAAAATGATGCTTCACCAGTTCAGTTCGACACAATTCACTGCATTGTTTTTAACATAATTTTACATTTCATCAATCAATCGAAGAATTGTGATTTTTGACCATGAAGTTTGAAAACTTTTTAAAAAAAATAAAAAAACAGATTCTTTATTTTTCAAAACAAAACTAGAAAAAAAAGGTTTCAAAACTAAAAAGAAACCGTTTTTTCTCTATGCCAACTCTAATTGTGTAGACATTCAAATGCTGCATCGCTACGCGCTACGTTCGCGGGGAATCTGCAGCTCGACGCTTTCGAACTGACGTGAGCTTAATATGATTCTTTCTTGTTGTGAGCTGATTTAAAAACCTTTCTCGAGCCCCCTTGAACTGTTTTTCAATTCCGGTGCATCGATGCCGCTGTCGCGTTTCAAAGTGGGCAACCAGGACAACCCATGTGGATGTGTTGGCATCGGCATCGGCGTGGTTGATCATCGCGTTCCGGGCTGCATTCATCGTCGTCGTCCGAGTCGAGTCTTGATTCTCTCCGGCTCATGACTTCGCCGGTCGAATGAACTGCTCGCGTTCAGAAGCATCGAGCAATATCGACCTCAATGCAGAATGGTTATTCAGTAGATGATAGTGAATACTGGTCTTATTGCCTTGGTATTCACGACAGATTGCACTTCGAACTCCATTTTCTTCCTAAAAATCCATTTTTATTGATTCAACATTAGATGAATGTCAAGTACAAGCAATCAATATAATCAAGACAACAATCGAACAAGACGACAATCGAAGCATAAAAAAGTATGTTTTAAAATAAAACAAATCTTTCAATATGGCAATTGTCTTTTAATTCTACCTTAAAAGGTTTAAATGGTTTTTGGTACTGCTATTCTTCAAATTTTTGCCTTTTTTTGTCGGATTTTTTCTTGGTTTTAACCATCCAAATATGATTGCTTGGTAGCTTCTTCTGCAAGTATTTTTCAAAAAATTACACGAGATGCTTTAAAAGAACGATCTGGAACAATTTTGTCATCTTTCTGTGTATATTTCCCGATCGTTAAGGAAACTCAGAAAAGGTCCATAAATACGCATAATCTGTTGACTCATTCAAGTGTGGAGGAGTTTTAGTTCGATCGGGAAGCAGGGTTTGTTCAAATTCTCTTTTAAGTTCGACAAATTTTTCAGCTTGGCGAATTTCGAGCTGAATAATAAGACTGTTTTCAGTTACTGTTTCCCGGGGGTTTCTATGGCCACTACGAGCTGAATGACTGAACATGATTGTCTTTCCTTGCTTATACCGTATTACCTCTATTAAACCCCCCCCCCAAAATTAAACCCCCCCCCCAAAAATAAACCCCCACCCCCTCGACAAGTTTCCAAATACCCCCACAAAAAAACCCCCCCCGGGGTTTATTAGAAACCTGTTTGAAACACATACCTCGCGAATTCAGTGGCTGAATGCAGTGACATTGGTGAAATTGTGCTACCAAAGGCCCCAAAGGGATGAGTTGGCGGTAATTTCATTACAAAAGGCTGTTACCAAAGGAAATCTCTGTGAAAAGTAGAAGTTTCTGCGACTTCCTTCCTGCCATGGAAGGTATTTTTGCCATTTTGCCCACCCCTAAAAATGGTTTCCAAATAAACCCCCCCCCCAAAAATAATCCCCCCCCCAAAAATAAACCCCCACCCCCAGAAGTCGCTGAAGAAATAAACCCCCATGGGGGTTTAATAGAGGTAATACGGTATGTGGAGCGATAAGGCTTGCCACGCTTGTCTTCAAAACTGTTTAAATTTTTTGTTTATATAGATGTTACATTTTGTTGAAAACTACTCGCATGGCGGTGGCCTAGTGGCGCCGGGTGGCTTGGCGGTTGACTGTAAAAAGGGATTGATAAGCGTCGTTCATTGATTTACGATTTGAATGGTAGTCGCTTGGGTTGTTGTCGGGTGTGGCTTTTTAAGACAACTTTTTGGGGTGACTGTTGGTCGTTGAAAAAAGTTTGATAATCTGCTCATACAATTTTACAAATAGAATTGCAAAATGTTTGACATACGTTTACGTCAGACAAAGCTTACAATTTTGTAGGGGAAAAAGCCAATCTTCTTTTACAGTGGAGGGGGCGCGAAAGACTTGTGACATTTCGCATCTCTCTAATACTTACTCCCAATCCGAACTGTTTCCGAGCATGGCTTCAGACGTATTGACAACGCTTGTTGAACGGCATCACCCATAGCAAGGTTCCACCGCCCAGTCTCTTCCATATCTGTGTCTATTTTTAAAAAAATACAGAACAAGGGCTTGATAAATTGGTTTTTTGCTTTGGCGCTAGGCTTGGCAGTCGTTTTAGAATGAATTTTGCTATGAATATATGAATAGATTTTGTTAGATGAATAGATAGATAAGGGTTTTGTTTGGTTGTTTTTTTAGTGCGCACTGTCAGTTTTTATCTAAAAATTAATGAAAACCAAAAAAATCACAAAAACAGTCAACCAGAAAATCAATTGAACACAAATTCATAAAACATAAAGAAACAAAAAATCACTGGTGTGTCGATGCAGTTGTATCAAACATCGGCATCAAGTTCTCTCCACCAACCAGCAGCGCTTCTGGCTGCACTTCGTGACCCGCCACTTGTTCGGCGTCATTCACTGGTTGTTGCACGGGCTGAAACAATAAAATAATTTCTTTTATACACATGGTAATACTTCAAAAAACGTTTTTAAACTTACCACTACCGAGCCACGTTTTTGCCACCGGAGCAATTTACCTGAGCGCGCTCGCGCCATCCTTGCGTCTCCTGACGAAAGACGTCTGAATCGATCGCGAGCTGGGCGTTCGCCACCTCAGCAGCAAAGCAACGCTGCAGGTTGGCGGTATCCGCGGCTTCCGCCCTCTGGAATATTTTTTTCCATCTGGTTTAAAGCATACCAAGGCACATTTTTCTGTCCGCGGTGTTTCTTGTAAAACTCTTTCATCGCTGCTCCATTTAAAAAAAATCAAAATGTACTGAAGTCTGAAAAGTTTAAAATACATTGCACTGAAAAAAATTATACAAATATTTAAATGTTTTGAGCTGGTTGAATAGATTTTTTTAAACAGACTGCACGTCAAAATGTGGCAAAACAGGTGTCCGGCGTCCTGTCCGTACGTTTTTTTGCTTTGGCGCTGGGCTTCGCAGTCATTTTAGAATGAATTTTGCTGTAAATATATGAATAGATTTTTAAAGGGTTTTGTTTGGTTGTTTTTTTAGTGCGCAGGTTGTTGCTGGTTTGCGACCAACGCCGTTATCTACCTTTCGGTCTCCTATAAAATATATGAACACGTTTTTACTTAAAATAACCTTTGTGCTAACATTAATTTGTTAGGTTCGTTGTTAAATCTGTGAATGCGTTCACTTCAGCATTTTTTTGAATTCCAGTGTCGTGCATGCAACAGCTTATCTATCTATGAGTACATCGAATCTCTGGACCATGATAAAAGATAGTAAACACCAGAAAAAAACGTGTAAATTTACCTGAGCGCGCTCGTTTCCGCGGCTTCCACCCTCTGGAACATTTTTTACCATCTCGTTTAAAGCATACCAAGCTGTTCACATTTTTCTGTCCGCGGTGTATCTCTTTCTTATAAAACTCTTTCATCGCTGCTTCATTTAAAAAAAATCAAAATGTACTGAAGTCTGAAAAGTTTAAAATACATTGCATTGAAAAAAATTATACAAGTATTTAAATGTTTTGAGCTGGTTGAATAGATTTTTTAAACAGACTGCACGTCAAAAATGTGGCAGAACAGGTGTCCGGTGTCTTGTCCGTACAGCAGGTGTCCTATTCGTTAATGTGTTCTGCGTGGTGATAAGTAGCATTTGAATGTCTGCACAATAATTTGAAGTTTTACGTAGGTCATTAAAAACGTTTTTTTTACATTCACATGTTTAATAAATTGCGATGCCAGATAAAGGAATGTCATGCCTTTTGGTTACATCAGTTTTACCCGCTCTATACTACTGCTCATTGCATGCAAAAAGTATGTTCACACATATTAAAATGAGGCAGCTAAGACACTGCAGTAAGGTACCAAGAAATCAGAATGGCTACCAGAACAAAGACCACAGATCCCGCGATAAAAATTGTTCGTTTATGATTATTGAAGAATCCACTTCGCTCATTCTCGTCTTGTGTGCAACGTTTTTTTCGACTGCGACGTGATTTTGGCAATTTCTCCTGCAAAAATGTTTTTATGGCACGGAACAACTAGGGATGGCACAAAAACCGGAATTTTTCATAAAAATAAGCCAAAAACCCTTTTCAAGCCAAAAATTTTAAAAAATGTTTTTTTCAATCGAAAATTTGAATTTTCAGTTGTCGAAACAAATCTAAAATTTTAGTTGTCGAATCCACCACTCAATTACGCGGAGAAAGCAAAACTTTTGATTATTGTTCGCAAAAACGACCAGAACGGGTTTTATCCAGCTTTTTTGCTCTATTGCGTGTTTGGCAAAATCCAGAGCAATATTCTGAAGTTGAAAAACCATTTTCGAAAAAAAGCCCCGGTAAAAAACAGTTTAAAAACGGGAAAAAATTGGTTCTTTTCACAAAAAAATAAAAAATCGGTTTTTTCCATCCCTAGGATAGGAACATGTCTGATTTGCAGTCGAATAAATACTTGCAAACGAGCGGAAACAAAGCTAGTGCTCACTCGAGACCACAAGGAGCAGTTTTATAAAAGCCTTGTCCCTAAAGCTTCATTACTAAAGCGCACGCGCACGGCATTGGCATGCTCATGCTCATGATCCACTAGCGCGCGTGCACACGCTCCGGCCCCAATACAAACTTGTTCAAAACGCAATTGTTCTTAAATCTTTCTTCTTGAAAAGGCTTGGCTTAGGTTAGGATTAGGTCAGGATTATGTTTAGCTTAAAATTAGGCTTTAGGATTAGGTTTTGGTTTAGGTTAGTTTAGGCAACGTCCGCCAACATCAGTGGTTTGATTTAGTACGACAGGCCAACCGCTTTGTCGACCAGTAGTGCAAAACCATTGGAGCGCGACTGAATAAATTCATCAGACAACACACTTCAATTTTCTCACATCACACGTTGAAAAGCAGACATTAGTAAATTAGTTTACTGTTTGAGTGATACTGTTTCATCATGTCATTCAGGAACTCAGTGGCGTGGCGGTGGCACTACTGAACTACTGAAGTTTTCCACATCTACATTTTCTACTACACTGCATCCTCTCCTGTGACGTGTGACAGCGAGTGTTTGTTTGTTACTATCTGTATAATAGTGAATTGAGAATGTTGCGAAAGAAAGCCCACATACTCAGACCAAAAATTTTGTTACCTGCGTCTCTTGAGTCGTGTTGTCTTGTTCCGCTTCCGTTGTGGCACTCGTTTCCGTTGACCTACGTTCACTCAACGCTTTCACCCGGGCACACTCTGCGTCACAGTGCAGCTGCACTTGCTCGGTGAAGGCCTACACGAAATCCGTCGTTTTTACAAGAAACAATCGAAACTGTGCTCAAAACGTCGACCAGCTAAATGGAAAGTCACCCATTCAAATCGAACGCTGGCTTGGATCACTTTAAAACAGAGCGGAGGAGTCTACCCCAATTTCACGTAATATGCGGATCAATTGGCTCACGGCATGGCCGCCCCGCCCGAAATTGGTTACAATGGGTTTTTTCGAAATCGGCGGGCGTGGCGGGGAGCAAGGGGAGGGGGTCTTCAAATGATAAAAACGCTGCCAAATCAATGATCACGCCACCTTTCCGCAAGGCATCTTCAGTGATCGTCGTTTACACGGACAACACAGCGTGACGCGTTTCGTGCAGTCCGCTCTCGACGAGCAGTCGCCCTCGTGGCAGCTGTTGCGACACGAGTGACCGCACTCAAGTAGGCGCGGGCACGCGTTGCCGCACAGACGCAGACGCGCGCGCTCCGCAACCGCACATGACGTCCATTTGCTGGGAAAGCGGATTGTTTTGTTATGGATTTTGGTTTTCCTTTCGTTTCCTGCTTTTTCGCGAAATAAAATGGATGGATGGATGGGTCTGTCAACGTGGCGATTTTCGAACATTAGTAGCGTAGTAAAACCGAAACACATAATAATATTGCACATAGAGATGGCACGTGAACAATTTCCGGAAAATTTACCGAAATTTTTCTGGAAAATTTCCGGAATTTTTTCACGAAACTATATTTTTCCGAAAACATTCCACCTCTAATTGCACATACAACAGTCACAAGCAAACCCACACAAACGCAAGCACAAACGCACAGTACTGCACCAGTGCGTTCGTGTCAACCCACGTGTGCCTGTGTGTTTGTTTGTAACTGCCCAAAAGACGAATAAAACAAAACACGTTAAAAAAGTGCTCGGTTTTCAAACAATGCTCGCACCTGCATATGATGATCACCTCATTCACGCCGCAGTGACACCGCACCTTCACACCGTGACCGCACGGTCTGAAAAAAACCCGCTGTTTTCTGATGCACGTGAAATTTCATTGAAGCCGGAACAAAAAAAAACCAGCGGTACCGGAGAATTTCAGTTTCAGTAAAAAATCAGCCATGATACCAACAAAAAAAAACAGAAAACACGAGACTTAATGTTGCGAATGGTCTCACTTGCAAGGTGGCGGGTGACAGGGTAACGGACAAGTGTGCGTGCAGTCAGCTGGTCGTTCCAACGAGCACATCGCGTGACAGTCCTCGCATGGCACTGCCTCAACGGCAGCCGTGTCCGGGTTCGGCGCACCGTCCGGTTTCTGAAGCAAAAAGTGATCATCATAAATAGATTATCTGGTTTTTTAGTGCTTCAGCTTTCTTGCCGCCTTCGGTTGAGTGAAAACCTGTGGATTGTGGACTGAATCGCTGTTTTGAGCTGATTGACAAAAGTTCCACAAAATAAGGAGTGAAAGGACACTGTGGGGGCGGAGTTTGGTTCCCACATGAAGCGCATGCAAGCACGTGACCACCAGTCAATCAGCTGATACCCTATAATTTAGAATTCGACTGTATGTGGTGGATTTACATAGTGAAAATCAAAGTGTATGGTTTTCATGTGAGGCATTTACCATGAAACTACGGCGTGAACCCAACAAGCCGGCTAGGCGACAAACAAACCCCGAATCAAAAAAGGGACTCCATAATCCAATTAATCTGAATCACCATGAGATCGCAGGCAAGTGACACTGGACGCACCTTATGACAAGTCATCGAGCAGTAATGGTTGTTGCACTTCAATCGACTAGCACATTTGCGACCGCACGAGTACGGCCGACGTTCGGCGCATAGCATTTGTGCTAGTTCGTGGTCGCCCAGACAGCGCACTGTGACGCCGGTGAGACACGGCGGACACGGCAGCGCACGCCGCTCGTATTTCGGCTCGTGCCGATTCCAGAACTGCGACGACGACGACGACGATTTCTTGTTCGTTGCAGTTGTGCTGGTCGACTGTCCTTGGTTGACGTCGCTTTTTGGCGCGTTAACGTCCACCTACGAATTCGGATTCAAAACAAACCAATGACAAATATTTTTTAATTTTTTATTTGTTCGCGCGCCGGTTCCGGAAACCATTAGGTACCAAACTCCGGCGAAAACGGGCAATACTGCCCTGAGCCCAATTTACCCTCGGCTCTGGAGTAGACCATAAGATGTTGTTGGTCACTTTAGTTTCTCTATTGTGTGTCTTGTCCGCATCGAGGTTCGACGAACTTTCCACCTACAGAACGGTAGGTGAAAGCCACACACCTGCGTTACAGACGCGACAATGGTCTACGGACAAATCACCACTGGGCTTGGTGGGCACTTGCGCAGCCAGCTACGAGAACTCACGCTGGAGTTTGGTGGACAATGGAGCGGCGCATCTCAAATTTCAAAGTTCAAATTTCGGCCACACTCTCAAATCGGAGTGATGGTTGAAGTTTGAGACGAACCCCTCCAGCGTGCGGAACGCGCTCCGTGGTACACCACACAACCTCGCACAGGTCTGGTGCATGTAACACTCGATTCGACTGGTGAATTGAGAAAAAATAACGAAATAGCGAAACCAAAATCAAAAAAAACAACAACGCCGCCCACCATGACGGCGGTGTGGCACTCGGCGAGGCACGCATGTCCGCAAGCGTCCAGCTTCAAGCGGCACGTCTGCTTACAGGGCGGACACTCGCCGGCATGGCACAGATGCGCCGTGCGCGTGTCGTGGTGACAGTCGGGCGGAATGCGACAAAGCGCACGACAGCGCGGCGGCCGCGTACGTCGACGGGCGCCGCACGGCACGCGCAGCTGCGTCTCGCCGCACGGACACGCGATCTGTGAACGCAGTGCGAAATGTGAATGCGTTTATCGGTTTTTTTCGAAACTCGCTCCGTTTTGTGCACTTTAAGGCCCGTTTAAACCAGACGTATGCAAACGTACGTCGGCGTACGTCGACGTACGTCAGGTATGAACGGTATGCAATAACGACGCGACGTGCCGTACACGCATACGTTTGTAAAAACAGCAGTATGCAATAACACGCGACCTAAAGTGACGTGACGTGCCGTGCCGCATGCGCATACGTCAGGTATAAACGGGCCTTTACGTTGCGTGGTACTATCAAGAGTCTTGATAAATTTTCAACGGTTCAATCGATGTGACTCGAGGCATTCAGAAAAAAACCGTGCCAAAGAAAGCACAAAGCAAAGCGAACCAACCACCGCTGTCTGTGTGCACGGATAACAGGCGCCACGGTGACACGGCGCCGTGCACTTGTGATTGCCGCAGTTGAGTGTGCGCCCGCACGTCTGCTCGCACGGTGGACAGCTGCAATCAGCGACAAACATACATGAACGACGTTGATGTTGACGCTGAACGTTTGGAAACGAAAGTGCTCTCTGTCAATGCCATAAATTGACTAAAGACTCGATTCGAGAGAAAAAAACGCAAATTATTATTTGCGCCGTTAGCGGTAGAATAAAATTGAATTGAAAAAATTCCTTTGAGAGCACCTTTCCAATTTTATTAGAAAAGACAGCGTTGTCTGCGACCAAGAGTCGATCAGATGAAAACTGAACAAAATATCTTTTGACACCACCATTCCAATTTCATCGCAAACAAGCCACCACCAACCGCCGGTCGCAGCACTTCCGGTTGCACGTGTGTCGGCCGCATTGTCGCATTCGTCTGCACTTGACGTCGCACGTCACTTGATCGGCGTCCTGGCCGCAGACGCACGTCAGCTCGCGTGCACCGCAACGACACAAGCGGACGGCCGGTTGGGTGCAACGCGGGCACGCACCGCTGTGTGTGGGGAATGGGGAAACGTTGCGCGGAATGGGCAAACGGGCCGGAGAGTGGATGGCGAAGAAGCGTACAGTCCAACTCCATAACATATCCAACTAGCTGATTGGTTGGTGATGCACGTGATGCATGCATTCTGTGCAGGCATTGCTGCGGCGAGGCGCAGTTTGCTTTGCACAGAATGCATGCATCACGATCACCAACCAATCAGCTACTTGGATATGTTATTGAGTTAAGACTGTAGGGGGGAAGCAAGAGTGGAAAACCATGGGTCCGTACAAGTGTCAAGTGTGGCCGAATAAACTTGTCACATTTTAGCAGAGAACTCAGCGCGCGCGGAAATTTTAATGAAAGCCGAAAGCACGGTAGTAGGAGGGTGGAAGGATCATCGGGCGTTGGGTCGGAATTAAACGTAACTTGCAGAAAGAAAAACACGTTTTTTGATTGATTTTATTCGACACATTGCAAGTGTCAGGCACAAGGAAAACCAGTTTCCAAACCAGCAAAGCCGGGTACACAGCCATTCTATGATGCCTTCCTCCGAGCTCGATGCCTCATCATTCCAAGTTTCAAAGCTCACCAATGACCACAAAGTAGAACGTTCAATCATACTGCACATTCTTTAGCAACCCCCAAACTCGACAAAACTAACAAAGCACCGACTGACCGGTGACACTGCTGATAGCAGGTGTGCAGTCCGCACGCCAGCAGTTTGCCGCACGTGTCGCCGCAGCACGGCAGCTCGTCGACGCAGGCGATGCTGCTAACGGCGTACCGCTGCTGGCCGCACGGACACGCGTCCTGGCCCGGACGGACGCACGGGGCACACGCGCCCGAGTGACAGACTTGCTGCAGCGGAGAGGAAATGTAGGAGAGCGAATCGAGTTGTTGGCTAATATCTTTTATTTTGGTCCCGCGTCTCAATGCGCGCATAGATGTGTAGGTAAAAGGGGTCGGGGCAAAAAATTAACTCATTTTTCCAAATCTACGGATGAAATTACCCTAGGAAACATTTTTCTTCAACTGTGAAAGTGTCCCAGCTAAAAATTGAAAGGGCGAACACTTGAAACCCGGTGAAAACGCTGCGAACTTTTAAAAATGCCCAAATTTTTACCCAAAAAAGTGGTCGGGGCAAAAAATTAACCCATTTTTCCAAATCTACGGATGAAATTACCCTAGGAAACATTCTTGCTAGACTGTGAACGTGTCGCAGGTAAAAACTGAAAGCGCGAATACATATTGATGACATACCGGAAAAAAAAAGAGATAGAAAAATAAGTAACATCAATTTCAGAATAGGTTTTTCGTGTCTACAGCGTATGAAAAGTAGTCGGATAAAAATTTTTTCGCGGCTCCAAGCACAACTTTGGGTGTTCGTTTCGTGTGCACAGAACCAAGTTTGTGGCTTATACTATGCTCGCTGGAGGAAGCGAGCAAATTTGAAAAACGCGCGCGAGAGGATAACGGCTCATATAATGCGTGATGCGCTGTCCGCTCGCTGACGCTCGCTCGCGCATCCGCATGATTTCTGAATCACCACATAAAGATTGAAACTGGTTTCCTTTCACGTCCACAACCGCATTGAGTCGCAGGTCTTGAAGAAAAGATAATAGTCGGCATGGAAACTCCAGTCGTTTACACTCTTTTTCGGCTGCCTGTTTTTATGTTTCACAAAGAAGCGTTTGTGACAATCAGCAAGTTGACTTGACAATAATACACATGCACCGAAGGTCCTCGATGTCATTCGTCCGAAAGTGAAGTCACGAACGACTCCAATGTAAACTGGCCTCATCATACCGTGCATCGATGTTTACCGCAATTGAGCATCTTATCGCAGACACGCTCACATTGCCAGCCGTGTGCGGCGTCGGCGCACGCGACACTGCGGACGCTCGAGCCGCAGCGACACGCACGGTTGGTTACCTGCGCAAAAACAACGTTATCGAAGTCTTTTTGGATTCGACTTTTTTTGTAATCATGGACAAAACAAAATTGTATGAAATCTGTAATTCCCAAAACTCGCTCTCGTTACACTAACCATGGACTTCAAGTCGAAACAGATTTCAGGGAAAAAATGTCCATTTTTTCGAAACGATCACTTTTGGTAGGATGAGTGACTGAGAATAACGTCAACGAACCAAATTACCAACTGTGGTTCGAAAACACGCGCATGCTACAACAAAACTATTATCACTGCTTGACTGCTAAACACCACTCGTTCCGACTAGAATTGCGAAATGTAGACAATACACCATCAAACAAACCAGCTTCAGACACACACCACACAAATTTCACCGATTCCATTCCGCTCTTCAAAGCAATCCTACCACAGCTCACCTTCTCGCACGGCTCGCACTCGCCTTCGTGACACTGCAGCGCGCAATGATGCTGCCCACAGTGCAACGTTCGTTCGCACGCCCGTCCGCACGTCCAGCCGCGCTGGCCGCATCGTCGCCCGACCGGAGCACTGGCGCCGCAGTAGCACGAAATGTTGACGATCTGTGATGCGGTTCGGGCAGTTTGATCGGAGTTTCCTGTTTCTTGCGAAATGAAACGAATGAATCAATGAATGGTTGAAAAAAATCTGAAACGCCGACACTTCAGTGGCTCACTGTCTCTGTAGTAACAACAATGCCGATTGACTGCGTTTTGACTGTCTCGATCAAACGCAGTACACCCGCTCCGGCACAGAAAGCGAGCATCACACGTGTGATCCGCCAACCAATCAGCTGCTGACAGCCTATAATTCCAAGCGTTCATCGTTACGCACAATGGGACACGGCGGACATGGGCCCGGGTGACACGGAATGCGGCACTGATGCGCGCAATTCGGCTGCGTTCGCGCGCAAATCTGCTCGCACGCGTGCGCCGGCGTCCACGGCGACGACGCGGGGTCGCGCGTTTTACCGCAAAAACAGTGATAATGCGTCGGGCGGTCGTTTCGCGCGTAATCCGCTCGACATTTCGGGCAACACCAGGTGACCTAAAATGGAAACACATGTGGGATGGCTTTACTGATGTCCTTGGCTGAATACCACAGCATATCAGTAAATTATATTATACAATTAGCTGATTGGTTGACTGCATGCATTCTGTGCCAGGCATTGTTGGAGAGGCGAACTTCGCCTACACAGAATGCATGCATCACACTATTTGTGTGTGCAACCAAACCAACCAATCAGCTAGTTGTATATAATTTACAGACGGGCTGTAGTTGAGCACAATAAGTCGTCCAAATATCACCATCATGTAGAAAACCATCCAAGATTGGTTTTGTCTTCGTGTTGCGCTTATAAACTGTTAAAAAGCTGTTGTCAACAGTATAAAAGCTGTTTTCAACTGTGAACTAAACCGTCAAAGACAACGCCCCCCCGCACCTGTTTCTCGTCATTCAACTCGGCCAACTGAACAGCCTGCAGCGACCACGTTTGAATGCACGCCAGATGGTACGTCTCGAAGCAACGACGACACGACCAGACGGCGTCGACGCGACCGATCGACTCGAGGCACACCAGGCAACCGTGGCGCCCCGCGCGCAGTGACTCGACCAAACGCTCGCGGTATCTGCAAAAAAAACGATGCAATGTGATTTTCGTTTCCACGATTCTACTCCCCTCCGGCGGTCAGTTTTTATAAAAGTAAGCAGTGTTTGAATTGTGCGTTTTATTTTACTCCGGGGTGTTGCGAAAATCAGAGATGTTGACAAATTCTGCACCAGGGTGTTGCGAAAATTAGAGACCTTGACAAATTCTG